>JAURVB010014733.1:0-10343 GCA_033002965.1 Piper betle | reverse complement strand
TATATATAAAGTTCACTAATAAAGATAACAGGTAGTCCATCCACTCGAGCTCCCTCTCTCCCCGCTAAGGCTCTCATTCCAAACTAATTCATACGTGTGGAGGTACTCCTCGTTAGTGATAAATCACTAAGTCCACTAAGCCTATTTTAGCAGAGTGAACACTCTACCAGAGAATGTTTTACGATCTATAATCATAAATGCTGCCCTTTCACAAAGGAGACAATAGATGTATGTCCTCACCCAAACTCTGGTCTTAGATTATATATTGGGCTATTCCTTATCCCTTGGACCTTGGAACCTTTTACATTTTATAGTGAGCCTCACATTATAGTATGATGAGCCTTAGATCACGATTGTATATTTTAATCAGGTAGATGAAGTCCAACGCATTACCTTTTACGCCAAAGTTGTGACTACACCTTTTACCAAACTAATCAACGACAACAAGTGTTTATCTAACATCATAAGGTTATGCGTACCTCAATCCTTAGGTATTATGTTTCCCCTTGAGTAGCTCTCTAACAACACTTAAATGACATCAATCAATACACATTACTCACACAACCATATCTCGAACATGAAAATGATGATATGTCATGCATGTATACACAATCAAAGCTTTAACAAATACAAATTTTCATCTCGATCTTATATACTCAAATAGGGTATATGTCACATATCAACCCATTAATAATATTAACAATCATAATTACACCATTAAACATCATTAAATAATTATTTAATACCTTAATTAATAAAGATTGAAAACTACTCGGCATTCATATGCACTGTTTCCCGTTCAGACGCTTTGAAAAAGTGACTTGAGTGTTTAGGCGCACTGTTTTCTTGCGTACAAATGCACTCGCAATGTTTATGCTTCCGAATTTTTCACAAATTTTAGACTTTTTTCATGCATTTATCAATCAAATTTGTTTCTTTTTCATACCAACAAGCTCATATGATGATTCTAGACATACCCAAGATGGATTTCATCAAATTAACTATTTTTAAGAAATCTACAATTAAAGCATAAATTTCAATGAATTTACTATTAAATTTGTATAAATCATGAATCAAAGTTGATCTAACTTGAATAAATTATCTAATTATCATTCCTAGAATTATTTACCAATTAGATCTTATATAATTACACCATTACATCATATAAATTTTAGAAATTAAACATATGCTTAGATAAGATGAGAATTCTTCATAATTTAAATCGCAATTCATGCACATGAACTCAAATCTTTCAAATTCTTTGCCAAACAATAATTCTCCCATCTATCATCATATTTCAATGAAAAATCTTATGTTATGATCTCCACAAATCAGATATCATCCACAACAATTATAATTCATGCATGCATGACATCCTAAACAATAAAATTCCATGTGTATGATGAATAAAACATGAAATAATGATGGAAAAATAAAGAATTACTGAAACCCTAGTTGTTAATAAGGAAACGAGGAGGAGAGAAAGAGCCACCACGCAAAAACCAAGAAGAGGGAGAGAAGCAATGTAACGAGAGAGCGGAGTCGCCGTCCTCTTATTTTCCCATAGAGACTTCGACCCCTCACGAAAAGGACAATTTTGACTGTTTTCTCTATGAAAGTTTATTTAACTTAAATTTAATTGAATGAACACCAAAATTCTAACTGTAAACTTCGAACTCAACCTGATAAACAATATTTCGGTTCAACTATGTACATTAAATTGTTAAATCCATTAAATAAATTCCTAACCCTGTCTTGGGTCTCACAAAGGGTGGAAGGGAAGATCGGTGGAGATGGAAACAAGAGGTGAAAAGGGCCTCTATTAATAGGCAAAAATCCTAGGCCAGCGCAAGGGCGTTAGGAGGCCACCAATGCACTACGCACTACCAAGTTGGACCACGGAAAGCCAAAAACCCAAACACACGAGCTACTTAACTGAACCGCTGCAAGTTTGGATCAACTCCGGACACAAGGGCATTGGCACAGTCTTTGGGTCAGGGGAAAAGGATGGGAAATTCAAATTCAAATTTGAGCACAAGGGCATTATGCCAGCACCTTTGCACCCTAACTTTAATGGAGGCTGACAGAACCAAGCACAAGTTGTGCGCACATAGGGTTTCTACCCTATGGCGGCCGAGGAACCACAGGAACCGCACCGTCTTGAAGGGGCTAGGATTTATCAAAAAGGGGTTCAAACATGCAACAACCAAACTAGACTCATGAGGGACTCGTTCCAACATCCAACTAGACCCGACTAGACCAAACTTAAAACAAGAAGGGGTTGGATGCGTAGCATCCAATGGGGGTACCAACGCTGAAGGAGGCTAAGACCGGGCAAACACATACTCGAACCATAGCAAGAAGACCCATACCCAAATAACCCAATTCGGACAACAACCAAACTGACTGGAAAACTTTCAAACAAATGACCCCTGGGTTTTACATAAACTTTTTTGTTAATGTTGTAGGGATGCATGTAGGTTTAGTTGCATTTGAAATTTGTAATGACCGATAATACTATTTTTCCTTATATTATTCTTTACATGAAATTCAAGAAAAATCTTATTAAGGTTGTTACATGTATTATATTTACTAGTGAAGATGTCGCACAATGTGCGACGTATATTAAAGATCAATTTTAATTCTATAGATAAATTCTTGTTTAATAATGATGAGATAAAATATAATAATTTAATATCTTAAATATAGATTTCAATGGAATTTGAAGATAGATCTAAATGAAGAAATAAATTATAATAATTTGATTTATTAATTTTTGTTTGTTAAATATCTCACTTTTTGATTAGAGGTCAATATTGAGTTTCCTTTTTATAAATATTTGGCATGATGTTGCACATTGTGTAGGGTAAATTAGAGATAGATTCTAAGTTTTAATAGGTAATTTTTCATTTGGGATAGATGACAATTGCATATATTTCAAAAATAACTTCTAACTTTGTAGATAAATTCATATTTGTATCTCATCTTAAATGATAATCACATAATAACTTAGAGACAAATTCTAATTTTAAAGTTATGCACTAACTATAATTTTTTTTAAAGTATTTTGAGTGGTTGGTTTTTGTAATTTTAACCTCATACCGACATTTAGTTCTCTTTTTATTAATAAGAGTAGATTTACAATAATGTCTGTATATTTACAATCTAGGTAAAGACAAGAACAAAGATAAGATATTTTTACTTTATATAACATTTACAATCTAGTTTATAAATAGAATTTGGGGGTGTACACAATAGTTTTAAATACCGTAACATGACCTTACCATATTTTTAGATGGTACGAAATATATATAGTTCAATGAACAATATTCTAAAGTTATAAATAAAATATTTTATTAAATATTTTTTATTAATATTTTATTAAATACTAATTAAAAAACTACAATTTTCAATAAATAATTATATTTTATGAAAATTTTATATTAAAAAATCAGATACCGGTATATAAAACTATGGTGTGTACCCCTACTACTATATAAATTCAGTTTTAACAATACATTCATAATATGTATGAAAACAATTTATTATTTGTTAAAAAAAAAGAACAATTTTTGTTATAGTAAAATATCCTTTAACCGTATATTCTATATGTACTATATATAAATTAAATTCACATGGTTAGAAAGGATAGCATGCGACACCGGGCCCACAAGTAAAAATTGACAATCCCATGTTTCAAAGCGTGGTGGGAAAGCATCACTCCACTTCATGCTTCTGTTTCCCATCTCTCGCTTTTTTATTTACACATTCCTCTTCTCCTCTTATGATCCTCCCATCAACAAGCAAGCGAGCCTCTCTTAAGTGAACTATCCTTATATTAATATTATTTTTTTAATTTTATTATATATAGATAAATATAATTAGTTATAATTATACTAAATCTTAATTTAGATAATTTGATTACAAGAATAATTCAAATTTGATAAAAATAAAAATAAAAAATAAAATACCCTCGTCGCCTTCTCTTTTAATACACAATCAACAATAAGATTTATTTATAATTTTAAATATATTTTAAATAGATAAATAATATTATATTTATTATTATATTATATTATCAAGTATGATTACATAATTATGCCCAGATATAAAAGACGAGAAAAATGAACATGATAAAATTAAATATATATAATAAAATATAAATAAAATAAAATTTTATGAAATGGATTGATAAATAAATATCAATGTGCTAGCGAGCCAAAATTTAATCACTAAAAAAAAATTAATTTTCACGAATTATCGTCACTCTCCTTAAAAACACGTTAAGTAATTATTCTGTCGCTTATTTGATAATGGGGAAAAATGTAATATTTACGAGCTTTTTCCATGGAGGTTGATGTAGACCATCTGCTTCCTTGTCTTGCTTTCCTTCTTTCCTAGGCAGTCCAATAATTTGCTTGGATTTTGGGTTGTTCATATCTTCTTGATCCAGAAATTCGTTATTTTTAGCGGAAGTCTTTGATCTGCAGGGCAGAACTTCTTTTAATGGAGGGTGGGTTGTTCTTGAACTTAAGCGGCTGGCTGCCTTTCTTCAAGTACGGGGGAGGTCAGATGTCTTTCTTTGGTAGGAAAATTTAGTTTCTTGTCATCTTGATGGGTGCATTGCTGCTGTAATTGCATGTTATTGGTAGGAAGTTTTGGTCTGGGCCTTTTTGTGCTACCTGGTTAATGGTTGTCAAGTGTTGGAGGAATTGGAATTTTGATGGTCTGGGATGGTGCTTGATTGCTAAATAGCTTGGATTTCTTCTCTTGAAGGAAGTTTGATGAAGGATTGGTTGTGCAAGTTGTACTTCCCTTCTTTTGTTTGCTTCTGCAAATCTCCTGTTCCAGATTTTTCCCCTTGTACATTGAAATTGGAAGATGGCCAACATCTTCCTTCATGTTTGTCTTCTCCTGTTGCTTTAGAGAAGGCATCTGATGTGAAGATTGAGTCTGAAAAGGATAGAGCAAATAAGCAAGGTGAGGTTATAGTTCTCAAAAGTGGACTTAGAAAATCAGATGGATCTTCTTCTAAGGATGACGTTGTGAAGAGGAGAGTTCAATGGATAGATTCTACTGGGCAAGAGCTAGCTGAAATCAAGGAATACGAACCAAGGTATGTCATTATGTATAACAATTTCATTTTTGCTTTCCCTCTCTTGAACATTTTCCTGCTTTCAGACATGATACTTTCAAATTCGTTGTTCCAGTAATTGTGGTTAAATTTTTTTAAAAAGCTGGTCTGTTATAAATTATTTATCGGGTGATTGTTTGCAATATAAAATTTTCTATAGAATCTCTAGATAATTTTGTCCCAGTTTTTTATTTGCCACAATTATAATAAGTGATAGAGCTCACAAAATTGTGTTGACAGGGAGGGGAGAGAGATGAGCGTTAGAAAAAACTCAATAGGACCCGACCCTTTTTTTTTTCCAACATTTTGTGAAGCTCTTTAGAAACAGCTTTTTGCGAATGTTTTGCCTAACACCTTTCTTATAAGTAATTGTTGTCACTTTATATTTTGGCAACAAATTGGCTCAAAAATAATGCAACAAAAACGCCCTATTCGTAGTTACTTCTGGGTTCATTTATTGTTTTTCTCTTTTTAGAGGCCATAAGAAGAAAATAATTTGGAGTTAATTTTTGGGATGGAATTGACCAATAATACTTATCTTTTGGTCATCAAATGTTTTGTGACTTTTATCTCTCTACGTCTGGGTTTACACAGTCTATTAGTGATTTAAGGTATCACCTATAAATGAGTAGATTCTTTTATGTGGAAAGTAAAATATTTGCCTTGCTCAGGGAGTAAATTGCAAGTTACTGCCTGATTAGGAAGTAGTCAGCATGAGAGTTATTTTATGGCATTTAAGTGCTAAAATTCCATCTTTGTTAGCTTGATCCATACTTCAAGTAACCTCTGTGATGGAGTAAGTCTTAACATGCTTTCCACCAACAAGACAATACTCTTTCGTATAATGTAGGCATGGCAAGAAATCTTGTGAAAACTTGGCAAGACCTCATTGTGGCTTCTGTCAAAATGAGGTGCAACACAGATTCAGTGAGGATAGTTTTTGAGAGGACATGGAAATTTCTCTGCAAGCTTTCTTCTCTTCCACCGGAGTTATCATCTATGATTCATATTGAAGGTTTACGACTTGTTTGTTCTAGGTGGCATTATATGACAAGTTTCACTTTGATGATTCATTCCATTTTTTATTACAAAGCCTGAATGAAGAAATCAATATTTTATTCATACCAATATATGAAGAGGCAATGAAGTGGAGGCATGAGTGCTGACTTTAACTAAATTCAGCATTCACTCTTAAACAGCACTAGCTCAATTGAATTTAACATGGAACAAGACTTGCCTTTCTTCAGTCAAGTTGGCTTAAATTAGCAGATATTTGGTTCAGAATTTCCCACCATTGATCTTCATTTTCTCTCCCCTTATGCCGGCTATGTTGGAGTCACACATTAGCAATGTAACACTGAATCCATGTAACAGCAAAGTGTCACATTCTTATGTAGGAGCTCCTCTTGATGCATAATTTAAAAGAAATTTCTTATGCTGTAAGAAACTGACTGCAACACTTTATGCAGGTGAACAATGTATATAAAAAAAGTTTTTCAGCAAAATTAAGTTTTCAAGCCTTCGCTAGAGGTTATAAATGCATTTCTGGCAGCTTATCAACTCTGTCTAAATTATCATACAATTTCTATCATTTTGTGATTCTGGGGAATAAAAATAAGCCAGAAACCAGCTCAATAACAAAGACTACCAAAAACTCCTTGTGGGCAAAACGTCAGCTTGAAAATTGAGCCTTCCATTCTAAAACTCCAAATGGAGAATTTCTCATCTTTTTATTACAAGTTAACTAGTAGTATGGAGCTGTGACTTGTGTGAAAAGAGAATGCTATTATTCTGTTAATTAACTGTTGAATTATAGTATAAATTATTGATGATTATTTACATTCTGGCAAGGAGCATTTGAACTGTGTGCAGACTGCATCTTCTATGGAGTAGAGTACGACACCTAGACTATACCTTAACACACATTTTCTTCATTGGAGATAACGAACTTGCTGGCTTTTACATGTTCAATACATGTATGGATTTTCTCTTTACTTAGAACTATTTATGTGTTAAATCTTTCATGGCCAAATTATGTGTGGAACTTAAATTCGATCTAGATCTTTCCTCCTGGATTTTCACTTATTCTAACTGTTTTATTGAATCCATTCTCAATTACTCATTATCCATTGCCACAAACTACTTCCTATTTACAATTTCTGAGGCACTGTTGTGTGATTTGCTTGCAGCGAGTCTGGAGAATGCTGTGATGATGGCGCTAACCGGGGCTGTGTTTGTGTCATTCAGTAAACTTGGATTTATAGCAATAGACCTATATTCTTGCTAGATTCATCGGATCAAATTGGTAATTTTGGCAATTTTAGGTCGGATAGACATCTGAGCTTCTTGATCATCGTAAGAAATGATAATAGTGGATCAAAGATTGTACCAGAAACAAATCCCACCAGTGCTATAGTGAGGAAGAATTATCTTGGCGGTTTTAGATCATCGTTCAGCTTGTTTGTGTAATGGTTCAAGGCTGCATTTTTGTGAGGCTTTTGTCCAGCATTCAACTCTATTATTTAGAGACTAAGTCTAGGCAGAAAATTAATCTTCATTGTCAGTTTTCCAGATATCGTTTACATCTTGACAAATGTGCTTATGTCTAGGCAAGTTCTTTATGCGAGGTAACATTGAGATTCAGAACCAGAAGGGAAAACGTTACTCTGAAAAACAGGGAGATCATCAGCACAGGGTGCGGGAGTTACCTTTCGCATACAAAGTTGAGACTCAAACTTCACATTTTTATTTTCTTGAAAAAAAAAGGCAACATTTTTTTTGGTTTGGTTAGACAGAAGAAAAGAAAATTCTGAGATTGGAAAGAAAAATAAAGGAACCAACAAAGTATTTTTATAAGAAAAAGAAGTAAACACAGTGAATGAAGAAGAGAGAATAGATCACTGGGAGGGAGCGATTGTCATTTCCTATTTTTATTTTTTTAAGCCCAAGAAAATCTTGCATTTCCAAGGTACAATAGATAATCTAGTTTTACAATTAAAAAAGATATAAAAATTCTGAAACATACAGATTAAGAGGTGAAAAGCTGGCCATGTTTCGTCTTTTTTTTTCTAGTTTACCAAACTTTTCCTTGGTTTCTCTTTTGGGGCACTAAAAATTAAAGAGTTAACTCATTGTAACAAAGTTTTGAATACTATATCGGTTATTATATAGAATATATAATCAATAAATGGTATATTTGGCCTAGCTGGCTCAAAACAAGTTCAACTTTTCTTTTTAGAATTACAAATTTAATATTTTGTTATACATTAAAAATATTTTTTATGATCAAATATGTAATTTAATGCCGGTGAAAAAATCGTAATTTTAACCGAGGGATTGGGTTTGGGGAAATTTTCATATTAAAAAATTAGGTATAAATTAAGAATAGTACAAAAGCTTAAACTGTATTGGATTTGAAGATGGTAGGCAATTTATATTAGATGATACATGACAGGGCAATAAGATATAATATTTAAAATTATACTCTATTAACCTTTTTTTTGTTCAAATTTCAAAATAACCAACCCTCCGTCACTTTTCAGATCTTAAAGCACACTTCCTTTAAAAAAATGAATTACTTCTCCTCACTATTCTTACAAATATGAAGTTTATGGTGGATCATTCTTCATTAAAACCCAATATTATATTTTGTTTGTAGAAAAAAATCTTTATATCACATCAAAAGTGGTAAGAAACTTCAAGTACCCAAAAAGAGTTGGAGAGCAATGTCAGTCTTCAACTTTTTAGTCAACCAACACATATGTAATCATGTGTTTTTTAAATTATCTGTATTTTTTTACAATTTTAGATCACTGGCCTTAAAGAGCACGCCTTTCTTGTGGGCCTTAATTTTCTTTCTTTTGAAAAAAAAAAACATTTTGAAATAACACTGACTGACCAAGAAAAAAGATGAGGGCGGCTGAGGGCAATTTTGCCATTTCGAAGAAGTGGGCCCATGCGGAATGGTCGGTGTGAACCTTCTTGTTTCCGATCTCCGACGTTCTCCCCGGCCGACATGTTCAAACGTATTTCCCTGTGAATACGAAGAATCCCACTACAATCATGGAAGAGGTGAACACCTCAATCTCATACAAACTTTGTGCCTACTCTATTTTAATTTTTTTGATGGGTAGGGAGCCTTACGCGTATATCGGACCTTCACAACATTTTTTTTTTTTATTTGGTGTTAGCCGATTCTCACTCGGTATGACACAATGTATACCAGGATTGTTACGTGTTCTTACTAAACGCAGGAGAAAGTAGGAGAACCCGCAATTTAAAATATAAGAAATTTTTTCAAAATATAAAATAAATCCTCTTTTAGTAGTGGGTTATGAATTCGAATATGGCTAATTTTATTTTTTTATTAAAAAAATAATAAAATATATATTTTATTATAAAAAAGTCATGAGTTTGAATATGATTAACCTCAACTTCTAACTTCTTACCTATAAGAAATAATGAATGTGTAAAATTAATTTTAAAAATATAATAAAAAATCAAAGAATTATAATCCATGCTTTCATTTAAATAACATATATCTTTAAACTCAATCACAATCTACGTTTAAGATATTAAATTATTACAGTCTATCTCATTAATCAATAAAAATTTACGTAGAATATTATAAGTTATGTAAAACCCGCGACTCGAATCAGGGTTTTATAGGTCATTAGCCGGTCGGTTTGACCGTGGTTCGAGTCAGTTTAGCTTTCAGAACACGTGTGCGGGGCCAAGGCCGACCGTGTATACGTACTATGAGGGTTCATGTATACCCAAGTATCGATGATAGTGTTAGATACGCATGAGTTATCAGTAGATATGAGAGTATACAGTTAATTTTATTTTTTTTCATGTTGTGACCGTAGAATTAATTTAGGTCGAATAACGCATTATGACGCGTTAGATGGTCTTCGGGTGGGTTATTAATTATCCAGCATGTCATTTGGATGTTGTGTTGTTTTGTTTGATTAGATTAGTATATGCATGTGGATATATTAGTTATATACGCGTGTATCATATATGTATGGGCATTAGTAAATAACTTCATGTAGGTTTGTTGCAAGAGCTCGCCGTCTAGGCACGAGATTGCGCTTGGAGCTTTTGACAGGTCCATTAGGACACGCTTCTCAGGTTTTATCGCTCTACTCTATCGGTGATTTGATTTATTGATCGTAGGACGTGTCAGGTGGAAGATTTATCGGACCCC
>JAURVB010014732.1:0-98576 GCA_033002965.1 Piper betle | reverse complement strand
TGTTAATGCTTGCCGATATATTTGTATCTATATTATTTTGACAGGGTGGGCCCATAATTGCATTTTTAGGGGAGACCCTGTTAGTTTTACTTCAGAATTTTTATCGATTTTGCTCGTAATTGTGATGGTGTGAAATTTAATTTGCATGTCATTCATGTAGTACCATGTTAGGATTTTGCGCATGCATTCATTCATGACAGACTGTATCTTCATCTTAAGACGCCGAGATTGGATCCGCACGAGTTAGGTTCGCGTTAGCCGACCTAACCAGGGCCTGTAACATGCCGGTTTGGTTCACGAGTGTGAACTAAATTTGGGGTGTTACATAAATACTAACGTCCGTTAACTAAATGATGCATCAAACTCAACACAATTAAACACAAAATCATCAACCGTCAAATTACCATAAATATGAAAATAACTCTAACTCATCCTATTCATGACAATTTTATTGTATTTTTCCTAAGTTACATCATACACGATTATCATGTTCAATTTAATTACTTCATTAGATCAGTTAACCTCCATGCACTATCAATCACATCATAAATCAACCCGAGCATGCTGTGCTAACAATCATCATCAATTATAAATAATCAAATCGGAGGTAATTATACCTCACGTCGTCGGCAATTGGCGACGGCTAGGGTTTCGGTGCTCCTCGAGGTTCGACGTTCGATCGGGCTCGACGGGGTGAGCCCTGCTGAAGATCTGGTGAATTCCGGCGAATTCCAGAAATTCCAGTTTTCTGATGGTTTTTGGCGGTTTTCCGGTACCTTCCGGCGGTTTTTCGGCGACAGTCGCTGGCGGCGTCTACTGGTCGGAAAGTGGTCGTGTTGGGTACCCTTGGAACCGGCTTGGCGAGCCCGACTCATCTATGAGGTCAACGCGGCCAACAGAGATGGCGGCTCATGGGAAAATGCACAAACAGAGCCAGTGCGATGGGTGGCTAGATTCGGCTGGCCAGGGCGGCGATGGCCTCCGTTCCGGTCGGGGAAGGTCGTTGGAGGGCTGAGGGTGCTGAAGCGACCGACCAATTGTGTCAGGGTTGGTCACCGGCGATGGAATCGGCGACGGAAGCGCAACGCGGGCACGGCATCGCGGCGGCCCGATGGGGGTCGGACTTGGTCGGGGCAACATGGCGACGTCATCGCGGGGCTAGGCGGCGACGATCGGCAGCCGGGCGGCGGCGGTGGTGAGGCGTACAAGGGCTGTGTCGGGCAAGGGTTTGGGGAAGAAAAGAAGGGCGCAGGGGTGTGTGGTGGCAAAGTCGTAAATATTACTTGACTCGTCTCTGACTCGAGTCAAAAATAATATTTAAGTCATAAAAAAATTCCAAAAAAATTTGGGAAAAATCCTATAAAATCAAACAACACCAAAAAATCATAATGATATGCTCTAGAACTATCAACCCACCTAAAATACCCGTAACGCATCCTAACGCGGTAAACAGCCTAAAACTAATTCTACGATCCATTATATATCATAATAAAAAAATGAACAGCATATTCTCATATATTTTGATAACTCAATCTTTTTTATTGTGTTCATGACGTTATCATTATATACTTGGGTACACATGACCCTCATGGCTCGTACACGAGACTGGCGTCGGCTTAGTACACGTGTTCTGAAACTGACTCGACTCGAAAATAACAGTCGAACCGACCGGTTTTAAATATAAAACCCTGACTCGAATCGTGGGTTTTACATCCAGTATTAAACATTTACACATTTAGGGTTGTCTGGCTAAGGCAAGGCCTTATAAGCCAAATCAAAAGAAACTAGACTTAAGAAAAATTAGCAGCTATTTTGTTGGGTACTTTGAACAGTCTAGAGAGTATAAGTTTTATGATCCCACAATAAGGTTATTCTTTGAGATGAGAAATGCCAAGTACTTTGAGGATGTTGAGTTTGGAGAAGGAAATAAAGTTAGAAACTTTGTCTTTGAAGAAGAATATATTTCCCTTCTCATGATTGTTCTTGATAATAATGAGGACCATATTCCTGATGTTGTTCAAAAAATAATACCAGAGTTATAAGACAATATTGAGATTCTCCCTAATCACAATCATTAAGTTATACCTAAAAAGAAAGATCAACAACCTCAAGAGCAAATGTCATTAAGGAGATCCACAAGAGAAAGGAGAAATGCAATTTCAAATGATTATATCATCTTTCTTCAAGAGCATAAGGATAACATTAGAATTATGGAAGATGATCCAATCAACTTTCATCAAGCCATGAAGAGTTCTAATTCTCAAAAGTGGATTGATGCCATGAATGAAGAGATGAAATTCATGAAAGATAATGACGTTTGGGATTTTGTTTCATTGCCTGAAGATGCGAAACCAATTGGTTGTAAATGGCTATTTAAAACCGAATGGGATTCAAAAGGTAATGTAGAAAGATATAATGTTCGTCTTGTTGCAAAAAGCTTTACTCAAAAGGAAGGCATTGATTATAATGGGACTTTCTTTCTAGTTTTATCGAAAGACTCATTCAGAATAATTATGACATTAGTGACATATTTTGATCTTGAATAATATCAGATAGATGTAACGATTGCGTTTCTAAATGGTGACGTTGATGAAATAATTTATATGGTACAACTATAAAATTTTATATCGAGAGATTCAAAGAATCTAGTTTGTAAATTAAAGAAATCCATCTATGGACTTAAGCAAACTTCTCGTTAGTGGTATTACAAATTTAATCAAGTTATTCTCTCGCTCGGTTTTAACATGAATATTATTGATGATTGTATATACTATAAGTTTAGTTAGAGTAAATATATTTTTCTGGTTTTATATGTTTATAAAATATTACTTGCCAGTAATGATATAAGTTTCTTATACAACACGAGAGAGATATTTTATCAAAGAAATTTAAAATGAAAGATCTTAGAAATGCGTCTTTTGTATTAGGAATTCAAATACATCGGGATCGCTCTTGATGTATACCCAGATTATTACAAAAGACCTAGATAGAAAAAATGCTTAAGAGATTTGGCATGTAAGGTTGTAAACTAGGAGATACCCCTGTATCTAAAAGAGGTAAATTCAGTCTAAATCAATGTCCTAAAAATGATACAAAAGGAAAAGAAATGCAAAAGATTCCCTATGCTTCAGCAGTGGATAATCTTATGCCACTTGTATCATTTAATGATATGCTACTTTAGTGAGAGTTTGTTTTGTTGGAGAATTTGGTTTATGTTTCACTCTTTCATTCTATTTTAGTGATCTCATAGGGTTGGACTAGTTGAAAATAGGCATGTCCAGATCAAATTATATGTAATTTTTATGCTACACATCCATACGTGATCTATGTTATTTAATTGTGTTGATGTATATGACTATCAATGGGTTTAGTTACGATAAATGTAACAAAAATCGCCTTGATCCTATATTAATATTGATTAATAGATAAAATTATTATTTTTAAATAATAACATATATTATTTTGGAGCCCATAAGATTATATAAAATTATGTTTGTGTATATATATATAGTTCAAGTAGGAGATAATTGACATGTTGGACATAAATATATACATGAATTAGAAATTGTATCATATACTATTATTTAAGGTTGACCTAAATTTAATTAATCTATTAAAATTAATTATTTATGGGTCACAAATAATGATGTAGAATTTAATCTAAATACCATTAATAAAGTTCTTACATTTCTATATTCACTGATTTGGGTGCGGGTGCATGAAATTTCGTTAAGAACGTCATTCCAATGTCATAACATGGTATATAGCACACCCCTGGAAAGTTATCTTGAAAGAGATTGTTAAGAAATGTACGATGAGGTGTTGACAGAGTGAAACCATCCACCAGGGAATCTGATTTCTATAGGAAAAAGTCAATTATTTGCATTTTCAGAAGTAGGGTAATTGTATCAAGTAGTTTCAAAGAATTGAAATCATAAAGTGGCCTTGTGTTGAAGTTAGATGAGTTTTCCTTTTCCTTGGCACGAGCAAAGCAGGCCACAAGATATGAGTTGGTTGAACCATTAAGTCTTAGGTTATACAAGCATTTTTTAAATTTCTGTGGTTTATGTGTAGTCACTCGTGAACTATTTATTGCTTAGTTTTGTAGGAAGTAGCGTCAAATCATATTTTTATCATACTAAGCTCTAATGTTTAAATCTATGCTAACAGGACAAAAGCACTGTTGTGGCTTTATCTCAAGCTTCGTACACAGCCTTTTTGGTTGTAGGATATTGGGGTTATTTTTTGTTTTTGAAATTCTTTGATCATCTATTTCCCTTCAGGTACTTTGTTGATGCAGTTCTATTTTTTCCCCCTAAAGATGTATGCCCATGTACCCCTTAAGACAGAGTATCTGTTTCTCAGTCATTTTTATTGTTATGCAGAATCCATCATACAATGAATAGGGACAGGGAGCTTTCAAGCTTGTGGAAGGTATTCACATTTCAATCCTTCAGAATGTTCTTGCTTCAGGAAGGCGAAAAAATGGTTCTTATGAAGTGTGCTACTCCCTATAATCAAGCTGTATATAGTCTTGTGGAGAAATTAGGCAAGTGAAATTATATCTATAGGCTCGTTTTGGAGGACCATATTTCTCTCTCTTTACTGTGGAAAGTTAAAATATAGAGGTTTTTTTGTTGGTTTAAATTTATTCTCATTTATGCCCATTTTAATTTCAGGCAGCTTGGTTGTGAGGCTAGTTTTTCTTCCATTTGAGGAGAGTTCTTACTCTACATTTGCAAAGTTAGCTTCAGGTTCGTCTAATTCTTGTTTGTTTAGCTTCAGGTTTGTCTAATTCTTGTTCGTTTAGCTTCAGGTTCGTCTAATTCTTCTTTGTCGTTGTCTTAGCTTTGTCTTATTACATCTCGGCTGTTTACTGGAGTTAGAATTTGTTAGATATGTTGGATATACCAAGTTTTAATTCATTAAAAGAAACACAGGTTCCTATTCTTCTATGTGCTCTGTATTATTAATTTGACAGGCAGAGTTTCAATGAGAGATGTCTTGTATTTAATATTAACTCTTTCAGATATGGTGGTAGAACACAAATATTGTCCTTTCCAATTGGGTGTCAAGTGTTGCTTGACATATCTGAATTCACAGTAGTGGTCGATTTTAATCTCTTATAAATGTTATAATTGATACTTTGTCTCACTTTTGTAGCAGGAGAAATCCCCCAGGGAAGAGTGAAATTAAGGCGTTCACTTGAAGAGGCTTTAAAGATCATTGTGTTGATTGGTCAGCATATCTAAAGATATTGCGACTTTGTTTTTCTTTTGAAAAATATTTATTTTTGACTTTCGTTTTGTCTTTCTGAATTTTTGGTTTTGCATTTATAGTTTCTAAAAATGATACTATTTGCTACTTTCAATATTTATTGTAGGTCTTTTAGTTTCCACTTTTGGTCCAAGCTACTCCTATGCTCTGCTTAGGTTGCTGTATGGAAGAACATGGAGTGATGGGAGGCTCCCACTATGCTTCGTTATTACTGCCTCTATGTTGTTATTTTAGCTATGAATGGTTAGTTGTTTGGACGTAGTCAATTGTGTTCTCGTAATCTTTAGTATTAATTCAACATAGGCTCTGTGCTGCTGTGTCGCAATTGACAAACATGGTGATGATTCTTGTGTTTTATGTATTAGGAACTTCTGAAGCATTTCTACATGCAGTAGCAGATAAGCAACAACTTCAGCAGTCTAATAATTTTCTTGTGGCATGTTCTGTGGTGTACGTAGTATTGAATGTTTTGCTGGTTCAATCCATTGGGGCAGTTGGATCTGTCATGGCAAATTCAATTAGTATCCTTTTGCGGTAGATTTTGTTCTCTATCCATTTTAATTTTGTGGTAGTTGGACCATACATCAGCCGTGTCAATATGTTTATGCTTAATCATGCGCTTCTTTCAATCCATTCCTTTGTTTGAAAGTGAAGCATGATTCTTGTCAGATATCTAACAAAGAACTAGGAGCATGAAAAATGTTTTGTTAAACCTGTGGTCTTATTTTGTAATTCTGTAACTCTAAAAAATCTTGGCAAAATCCAAGGAGTGTTTTCTTTTAAGCTCATCACAGAATATTTCCAGGTCCCTATCCCCAATGCAAGATGCCATCTTTATCTTCTTTGGTAGGATTAGAATTGTGTTGATTGAGAGTTTCCACATGTTATCATATACAGAATCACACTTTTGGGGATACAGCTTAGTCACCATTGCCTTTCAATATTCGAAGGGATCTTTATACTGAATGTGTCACATCAGAAAGTGAGCCATGAGCAACACTGCCATTGTTTGCTTGAATATAAAAAATTTCTGATTGTTCTTTCATGTCTTATCTATGAAAGAGAAATGATCCATGACTATCACTCTAGATATGATTATGAGGATAGTGTACTCTTCACTATTTATCAAGTACTATTTCCAGGTAACTAGGGGTTTATAAGTATGTACTTTCTCTCAATTCTACTTTACGTACCATAAAAAAGGAATATGCTCATCAAACCTAGTGGGATATCGGTACATTTTGTGACTTGTTCGCTTACTAATGTGTCATTTAATGTGTAAAGAATAATTTGTCAATTTATACCTTGTGGTTTTTGAAAGTTTGTGCAAGTGTGAGCATGCAAACATTATAAGGAAAAATACTATCTTATTATGCTCTTTTGATTCCAAAATGGTCTTTTTTGTCTCTACTATCTGATGAAGGAGATATTTTCAAACTGTTTGCTTCTTGTGCAGTTTAATAGTACCTGGCCTTCTGTCTCTTGGGTTTGAGATTCCCCATTTAATGCCAAATACATGATGAATTAGTAGAACAGCTTATTTGTAACATAGTCTGAGTTCATGCTTATCAATTTGGTTGAGTACTGAAATTAATTTCCCTGAACAGCTTATTTGTAACATAGTCTGAGTTCATGCTTATCAATTTGGTTGAGTACTGAAACTAATTTCCCTGCTACTAATTTGAAACAGGACGGTTCCACATTTTCTTTTCGCCGTTGCCTCCCATCTGGCTGGGAGCTGCTACTTTTGTCTGGGCTCGTCACAGCAATTTCTGATAAAGTATTTCTTAACAGAGAGAACTTTTGGATGACTCTTCCGATTCATGTCTCCATTGGTCTAGTGTGCCTGGTTATGTCCTCAGTAGTGATGTGAGTGTATTTTTCTTGGATATCATTAGTCGGACTGAATACCAGAAGTAAAATTTCTGACACGGAACTTTAAGCTTTTAACGAATTGGCTGCTTGACCTTCACCATCATTTTTATTCATGATTCTGACAAATTGGTGCTCATATGTTTACAGATGTAGAAAGGAAAAGCCTTTCATCCGCAGGTTGATTCAATTCCGAGAACATGCTGATTAAAGAATTTTCTTGATTATCAAGAGTAACGCGACGTCTAGGTACTTCTATGTTTAATTTTTTTTCTTGTCTATCTCATATGTTTTTATGTTAACATACATGTGATAGCGGATACTGGGAGTCAATTTTGGTTTGCAATATCTGTGAAATGCGACTTGTCTGGTGTTAGAAAGTGGAAATATCCTGATGAAGGATGCCAACGCTTCTCCACGTTTGCCATCTTATTATTGGACGCGCTTTATCTTGCGTGAACTACTTGCTGCATGGAGTGCAACGGACTCCTTTATAAAGATAAACAACTTACGATACAATAACATTCTTGGAATCTCAGTACGGTTTCTTTACCTCTGGAGGAGGATTTTTCAGAGGCTGCTTAATTAACTCTGTCGACCATCAGTCCACGTCCCAATTTCTTGATGATTACTCAGTATCACAGTGGATGAATCAGCAAACATGCCACAATTCAGATGGATCGAGTAAGGTATGCCAGGTCGATGGTAGAAACAACCATTTCTAAAAGGATAAAGCCACCCAGTTTCTTGGCTTTGTAAAGGGACGGGCTTTATAGGGTTTAACATCAGTTTGCATTCTGTTTTCTAGAATAACAGGAGGCACGAGTTTTCTCTCTTCTTTTTACAAGATGTGAGTTTTTTCTGCGAATCAGTTATAGTTCCCAATGCTGTCTTTGGGATAGTTGTTGGCATACGAGTAACATGTCCTTTAAGGATAGCTTGAGCTGAAATCAGTAATTTAGTTCCACAATGTGGGGATGAACAGTCTGTTCTTGCTCTCTGCTCGGTCGTCATCTCAAAGCGTTGGACGTGACCACCTTCTCTTAAGAACCTCACTGCCCGTCATCATCGAGTTTTTCAGTTCACCACTGTTACAGTCAATTTCTGCTCCCTCAACACCGATAAGTTGTAGATTAAAGAGCATTAAAATCACATGCAGTGAATGATGAAGACGGGATTGAAATTGAGCTCTTAGAAAATGAACGCTTCAGGACCTCGTATCTGAACTTAGCGATTTAGCATAGACACAAGAAGATTACAGGCAAGAATTGCTTGGCAGTCCCGGCGCTGCCATTCAGAAAATATGGTGAGGGTTAAACGAACATGATTTAAAATTTCATTTGGGTGTTGCATGTCACATTGAACGCGTGCTGCTAAAATGGCAATTCGGTAACACACAGCTTTTCAATTTCTTGATGAGCTGATAATCTGGAAATCATATAAATAAATACCAGCTCGATGTCAAGAAGCAATTTACATGATTTCAACCGATAGAGCTTCACAAGCTTCGCAGCAAGCCTACTATTTTTCCATGAGAAAGCTATACAAATTCCGTCATCCACATCACTTTGCCCTCTTGAATGTACATACACAGGTAGGTTATAATATGGCCACGAAACCCGGGATATCATATGGCCGTATCGTAGTATCAGTCACAAATCAGTTAGAAAATTCATATTAAATCTCCTTAATTCAAGTTGGAATTTCCCCAGAACCATAAGTTGGTTGCATATCTGATTGCTCTTGCTGCCCTAAATCAGCCTCCCCGTTCTTAAATCCTGCCCCAGAGAACCCAAACCCAGTGTCCCTTCCGTACAAATCTTCCTCCCACTGGCCGATGAAATCAGTGTTCGTGTCAGGCCGTAATGGGTCCAACACTTGAGGGGATATATCAGCAGGGCTATTGTCTACCTTCTGTTTCTTTGCAGAAGAGGCAGGCTCCTCTGTTTTTTCCATTTGTGGTGGTGAAGAAAGATTATCTTTGCCTTCAGCACTTGGAGTTTCGGATGCTTTGAGCACTCCAAGTTTCTGTTGTTCCTCAATAATCTTCTGCAAATATTTTCCCTGAGCTTCAATTCTTAACTGCAATTGCCTCTGGACCTGTCACAAATAAAAAGTTGACTGGTAAAGATCACAAAACAAACTGAGCTGTTTTGTCTGCTATCACAGAACGTAAACAAATAGAACCTCTAGCTGTTCATGGAGCCGTTTTTGCACCTCCATCTGCATCCTTAGTGCCTCATTTATTTGAAGTCCACTGTAAAATGGAGTCCACTAACACCAATCAATTTTCCTGTGAAGAATCCAGACTCCAGACTGGACAAAAATAATAGGATTCTACAACATAACAATTCTGATGAACAAAAAGTAACTTACGGGGCAGACTCCGTGCCAGATAAAGAATCACCAGAATCCTTCTTTTCATCCTTGGACCCTTGTAAAATACACAATAATCCATTAACTCCTGTGGAAGCAGGTAAATCTGAAACCAAGGATAATGTTAGACACTGCGTAGTCAATAAGTTAGAAGAAGATCTAACCATCAGCTGGAGACTCAGGAAGATATTTGGCAAGGCGATATTTCTGGACAAAAGAGCATTTATATCAGTACCAGCTGGCTGAAGATCACACATACATAACAAGAAGTAGAACAGTATCACTTACCTGTAAATGGCTCTTCACATGATAAATTGTAAGCCCTGGAACACCCATTACCCTCAAAACACCTTTTGGAGTTGCTCCTTTTCAAATAGGTGAGCAAATTTAATAAATCGCGAGAATAAAAAGCATAATAACGGAATGTTTTTGCAAAAAATGCACTTCTTGGTATTCAGGGCTTTATTGTCTACCAAAAACAATTCCAGTAAACAGAGTTGTGTCAGTAATTGTCTTATTGTCAGAACAATCTTATCTGCATTTTCAAATTTTGATAACTTAAACACCTCGTAGCTTAGGATAAAATTAACATATTGATCCAGTTTTGAGATCACATTTCCTACGGCAAACATTTTGATGAGCACACATGTCAATCATTAAAAGGTTAAAAAAGAACTCCTTTATTCTTATCAAGATCAGCTAATCCAGGGTGAAAAAATGAGACTAATTCGAAATGGTTATTATAAACACATTAATTTAGTAGGGAAACAATATTGTGGCAAAAATTACGGCAAGTTAGTGTTAGAAGGGAACAAACGAGACACATTTATCTGAACAAAAAAAATACCCACTATCTGGTCCTCCGAGCTGTGTTATAGCATCAACAAATCGATCATGGAGATCTGAAGTCCATCGCAGCCGCTGCTTTCCACCACCTCCAGAAGAAGCAGAATTATTCATGTCAGCCCCCCCACGGTTCCAGTGTTAGCTATTTGTTCTACGCTTTGAGGCTTATAAGGCACCAGGGGCAGGGACACAGTTGAGAACTTCTTAGCATGATACATTCTGTACTGCCTGCCAGGAGACGCAGGAGGCTTATAGTGTTTGGGAAGTACATAATACATTTGCATTTTACCAGGACAGAAGATCAATAGTCATCAAACCATCAACAATCGCTGTATACAGATAACATAACCTTCACACAATACTAATGAGTTCAACTCTGACTTATGTAACTAACTATAATGAGTCAGTAGCTCAACCTTGTCATGAGCAAGATGTTAGAACAAATCATTTGCAAAGCAATAAGCAATCCTTAAACCAAACAAGAAACCATTTTTATCAGGCGTGACAGCAAACACATTCAGAAACTTTTTTTTTAAAAAAACATGCCCATAATTCTATTTTGCCTACAACCTACCCCCTTGGTGGTATCAAAGTTATAGAAAAAACTCAAACTTATTAACAAAGTCATCAACTAACAATACCTCCAAGAAAGAAAGAACCGCTGTTCACACTCACTTCCCCCAAGCTTTCACCTTGTTCAACGCCAAAAACCCAAATTCACAGAATCAATAAATGAAAAACATTTCCGCTCCACCCAACCATTACGTCGCATTCAAGGACCTCCCCACCCGCTCCCGCTCCCCTCCCAAAATACCAAATCAACGAATTCAACTCTTCCACCACAAAGAAAGCAAAAGAGAGAATTGAAACCGAGGAAAGCCAACGGTGCGCTTCCAAATACGAAATGGGAATCGGCCAAAGAGGGGAGTGGCGACAGAGGGAGCAGGAGATTTGGAGTAAGCGGATTAGGGTTTTGAGGTTTGGACGGCGGAGGCTCAATTTTAGCCCCATTTTCTTGTTCACCATCTTTTTTATTTTTTGATTTTGATTTTGATTTTATTTTCATTTATTAAAAAACTGTACACTTAATTATGATTAGAAATGCTATCCGATCTGTTTGACCCATTGATTAGCTAGCTCCCTAATTATCATTTAGTATGTGTATATCTAATGAAAACAGCTGTCATTACTTAAAGTTTGTTGAAATGGATTACAACCCCATACTTTTGATCTTCTGGTCGAGTATAGATGAATGGGTATACTTTTCCGATGAAATTTGTTATAACATATAATTACTTAAAATTGAAGATTTTTATTGCCACACTAGCAAATAATCAATTAAGAGTGAAGTAAGATTAAGCTTTAAGGAGTGTAGCCTACGACAGGATTAGTGATTATCAAAATAATATTTCAAAATTCTTATAAAAACAATTAAAAGAAAAACGGAAACGAGAAAACGTCAAGTGGGGGTTGTGGGTTGTGACGTGCCAAGTGACGAGTGATGGCTACACAAACCGAGACCTCACGACGCCACCCTCCCATTATTTACTTTGTTATTGACACACATGATGTGGACATCATTTAGTTGAATTGATCGCTAATTAGACATTTAGACCGTCCAATGTCTAGTCCATTTTGTTTATTGTCATTACCAATAATACCACATTTAATGGAGTCCGGAACTTGACCGGGCCCCGCTCATTGATATTAAATGAAGATTTGACTCCCTGGGCTGGGCAGACGACCACATGTGTACCTTTCTCTTTACTTTGGTTTTGTTTTAGAGCTAAGTTTTGAGTGGACGTCACCGTCAGAAGTGAATCTCTGGCTTTTCTGATCATGTGAGATGAGACAAGCTTGTCGTCACTCATTCAGCATCTCAAGTGCAATTTGGATATTTTCATCATTCATTCGTCTCTCCCTTGGGTTCTATCTGCTCCATTCTTTCTGGGGATGGCTTGCTCCGCCAAACAATAGATAGGATGTAGGACATAGAGCAAATTACGAGCGTGTAGTTTGATTCAATTCAAAACATCAACGTCAAATTATTATATTAGTATTAATTGTTACAAAATTACTTATCTATTCAGTATACTCGTTAATTTGTATGACCTCCGTTAAGCATGTATTAAATATATATATATTCGTAATATTATTCTTTCATTTACAGAGCACAGTGCAGCACCTTTACTGTATAGAAATTTGTATCTAAGTGAACGTTAGTTCAACTCTCATGTGTTTGAGAAGATTTTGGCCTTACTTAAAATAACAATTTAGTCATTAAGGTAGCCCACCTCTTAACATTTATTAAGATCACAACTCCGATAGAAAAGTTAAACACTCTAGAGGTTAAAATTTACACTTTAACACTCTATTTTTGGTTAACCTAAGAATTGAATCAGAAATATTATTATCGAGTTTAGTCATGTTTAAAATTATTAATATATAAGACTCAATTGATAATAAATCGAAACAACCTTCTTGGTATCTCGAGAATAGAAGACATTACTGAATAAACGTTAAATTTTATTAATATAAATAAAAGTATAAAAGAAAATAATTATATTAAACTCAAGTATTTATCTCTCTTCATACCAAAGTCGACCGAGGAACATAAGGCCTACATATATAATATAAATCATGTCAGTAATTCAAAAAATAATTAGTACAAATTGGCAAGTGAAATCTAATATTCTATGAAAAAAACAATATACATATTTTAGATGTGAACTCTCAAAGGGCATATACTGAGGAGTCATCTGACTACCGACCAGATAACGTCCTGAACTGACCGATATTATGCCTCTCAATATTTTCTCATTTTTTTATCCCTTAGGACTAATAATATATCTCAAGCTCTCTCATTTCCTTCATATTTCTCTTGGCCCTAAGCACGAAGGCTAAGTATTCTCATGCAATCGGTTCCAATACCCTTTGAACCACATATACGAACATATGATGTACTAAATAATACCTGAAAACCTACGCGTTTTTGCGGGTGTGAGGAAACTCAAAATGCAAATAGAACAACACTCTCACTAATCCAAAGCCCGCTGTGGATGACACGTTCACCCATTCATTGTACATGCAAGTTAATTTCATCATCTCTTATCTCACTAAAAATTAGATAAAATCATATATAGATTTGGGAAGAGATTTATATAATAGACGTGAAAGCAACTTGCGGTAGATTTTAGTTTGAAAATAACTTGAAGGTTATTAGTCTCAGAAGTAAAATATATCTAGATGGCCCGTGTTAAGTGGGGTCCGATAAAACAACCACTTAACACGTACTACGATTTGAAATCAAATCAACAATAGACTATAGCGATAAAGATAAGAAGAATCATAACAGACTTGTAGTCCAAGCTCCAATGAGTCATAACGGACTACTACGGCGACACTGGTGGTGGTGACTGATATGAGATGATAGCCGGCCTCAAGGCAGTCATGATCGTGCTTGTTCGGTGGCTGTAGGCAGATAAGAGACTCACCTAGCCTAAAGTGACGGCAACACTATTGTGCACTAGTCCAAATAATGGGGCAAAACCAAGCATTTGGTTTTAATTTTTATTGAATGGTCCAGATCTTACCACGTGTCATGATCTAAACAATCTGACACCTCGTGGGCTTAGTGGGACCCACCTAAGGTGTGTGTGTATATATATATATATATATATATATAGCTCAGATCAACACCATCTAAAAAACTCACTTGAGGCCTAAAAGTGACTATATAGGATAAAGTCGTTGCAAGAAGGCTAAATGAACTTCAAACTCTGAATTCAATTGGGCAAAAATCTTTGATTCAAATCAAGTTCGGCCTATAGGGGTAATCTGGTAGTCCAAAATTCCTAAGATGCATGTAAATGAGATACCCAAAAAATCCCAAACGGATAATAAACGTTGCAACAACTTATATTTAACCATAAAACCTGAAACAGATAAAAAAATTCTGTATATCTCATGTATACACTGATAACTCATACTCTGTTGTAGCATAACTGAAGCTATGATCTACATGTCAATTATACTCAGGCTCCATAAAATACTCGTATTGTTATTTGGGCCCCATACTCTTGGTCAGAAAATTGGTCTCACTGGAACTTACTCGAACTGACTCGAAGCTAGCCTGAATTGGGCAAAACTATAAATGGGTAAAACCCTAACTCGAAGCTGGGGTTTTACATACACACTTGATTGAAGAAGATGATTCCAAAAGATAATCTGCACGAGCAATTTGTTAGTCTCGAATCCAAGGCACGCTAAAACGCTTTCTTCAATACAAGATTATTGTCTTCTACACTAGAGCATTCTTTGGTAACCTCAAGATCTCATAGATTTTTTTCTTGAGAATATAGCAATAAGAAGCGTCTTCAATCTCTTGTCACACCACAAGATCAAACCAAAATCTTTCTTAAAATCAAGTTTTTTTTCTCAAATACTCAATAAGAAATCATAGAGACAAGATAGGGAAGAAGGAGACGTCAAACCACATTAAATTTTTTTTTTCTTTTGAGAATAAGAGTTTCTTAAGTTAAAACAACAAAAGGAGGCTACCTGGTGTGAAGGGAATGACCCATCACACACTAGCATCTGGAAAAACCAGATGCTTATAGCCCATGGTCTTGGCAATTATTCGTTGGGAAATATTTCAACGAGTTATTTAGATGCAACAAAATTTCTCAAACTATATTTCAACGAGTAATTCCCAACTATTTCTATAATATAACATTAGGACTAAATGAATTGTACTTCCTTGCTTTATAAGATTAAGATCTTCTCTCATTGAACCTTTTACACGACCTTTTAATCTTGAAAAAATTAAATTTTACCAACAAATATTTATATATTATCCCAATTATGGAGTAAAACCACATATGAATCCTTAGACTTCATCCAATAAAGTCTCTATTGGAATTATAAAAGTCTCGTATATTTAATTAATCAAAATATCAAATATCTCACACCAATGTTTATCTTAATACAAAAAGTATATTAATACACTTTGTTCTTTAAGTTTGCATATTATATATATATAAAGAATTAGTAGTTCATGAATACGTAGTGCATTTTTATATAAAGAACTATTTTTTCATTAGATAATAGATCACGATATTATATAAATATACTAGTGCATAATACATGAACTAAAATAATTTTTCAAACAAAAAAAAGCTTTAAGGTTGATTTAGTACTCCTTAAGACTCTATATTTACTCCAACATGTCTAGAATGTTATGCATAGATTTAACAATTTTTAACTTCTCTTTAAGTATTGATTTATACCTAATAGAATTAAGTCAAATAAAACCATAATCTACGTGTAAGTAATTAATAAATATATACTATACTTAAGTTTCACTACATAGAAATTTTAGTAAACATTGTTATTTCATAATAGTCATTAGATTGTCTCCATCTAAGAAAATAAACTGATTCTATACATAATTCTTCACAACTAATAATTTGCTTCTTTTTAAACTTGTAAAGGTTGATTTTTTTTCTATCATTCCTTTAACTCAAATGAATCAATAATTATTAATTCTATCTCAAATGATAAAATACAATTAGAAGAAGAGCGGATTACTTTCTTAGTATGATTACTAAATACATAATTTGTCTATAAAACAGCATTCAAATTTCTCATCATATTTTCCACAATCAAATTAGAATCCATAACAAATTTATATATTTGACATATAAGTATTAAGCTTGTCAACGTAAACTTTAAAAACGATCCTCCAATCTAATTTTTGAGATTACAATTAAATAGTTTTCTCATCATGTTAAACATCATCATACCTTTAAAAATGTTGGTTTTACACCATCAATTCTACACTTTGTATAATATCAAATCATATTTTTTGTTAGTAATCCATAAGGAATTTATAAGTTGAACACACCATATTTCTTAAATATTAGAAGACAACTTCATTAAATACAATAAGTTTATTTTCCACTATCCATATGAATTTAAGAATTATGTCTTCTTTATAAGAGTTATATTGTTCACTCACATAAAATAATCTTAATACCCTGAATAATTTTATTCTCAATTCCTGATTGGTAAGCTTGAAACTTCGCTTTAGTTTTGTCTTTGGTGCTTAATAAATAAATCCTACTTATATATCAAGACCAATTTACTAGAATACTATATAATAACATTCTCATTGTCTCTTGATGTAAAATTTATTTATTCACATAAACCAAAGATGATGTCTTAGAAATAAAATCCATACTCACCAATATTTAAGGGTACTAACATAATATATTCTACCATGCATAACACAATTATCAACCTTAAAATATAAGAATTCAACTTATCTTTACACTATCAAAGTTAAATCATGGAGAAAAATACTCACTTTCAAATTTTTGCTCATAAATTTTAAATGTCCTATAAAAACCATATTTTTCCCAAATATACTTAAAACCATTTTTAATTTAAAGAACAACAACAACTAACCTATTGAAATATTTAGCATAAAATATAAAGACTTTAGGGTATTAATTTTGACGATGTAAATCGAATAAGCATTTACTTAACTTGTGCCCCCAAAATAATAAATATTGAAAAAATTTTCTTCATTTTCTTCTCAAAAGAAAAACTCGAAAACAATGTAAAATTATTTTCACAAGTCTCAATCATGTCTTACTTACACCATCTTGTGAATTCTTATACAAAATTAATTCATTATTGGTTTTTAGTCGAGTTGTATGAACTTTTTCTCTATAAATTTCTTTAATTTTGTTCTCCTAAAACCTTAAATTTTCACAGAAAGTAATATATTTCTACACACAGCAACACTCATGATCTTTAAACTTTTTACAACATGGTTTTTCTCCTGTATGTATTCCTCTTATTTATTACTATACAAGAAGTATTTATTATATACCCTTCCAAAATTTATTTTAGTGATTGATAAAAAACCTTAGTATAAGAATTTAAATCTTTTACTTTTCATCGATCTTTATTCACCCTACCAAATCATCAACATTAAGGGTATCTCTTACTTGAAATTGAGAAAAAATAGGAAAATAAAATTATTTGAAGACAATGAAAATTAATTGCATAAACATGTTTTTTCACACTTAAGAAAATAAATCATGAAGTATTTGTAAACCACAATCATCTTAATTCATGTGCTTAACAAATACAAAATCTTTGATCATCATCTTACATAAAATATTTTCAATCAACATACATCTAATAAATGACATCTACATATGAAATAAAATTTCTCCCAAATAATTGAAATTATCAAAGTCATTTAATCGTTCACTTGTTGAGTTGAATTTTTAAAAATTTGTTGACTAATCAACAAAAAATTCTCTAAATTTTTGCGTTTTATTAGATTCACCGTCAATAAAAATCACACAAAATTAAAATTTTCATATTTTTTTCTACTACAAATCTCCCAAATTTATAATTATTTTTATTAAAATCATAAAAAATAAAAGAATTTAATTCAACCCATGAAAGCAAATTCCATACAATAAACTTGTATTGAATTTGCACACTTTAGTTAAGAAGATGATCCCAAAGATAATTTATGTGAACAAGTTGTTAATCTCGAATCCATGAATGGTCAAAACACTTTCTTTAATATAAGAGTCGCATCCATGATACAATGAATTCTTCTCCTTTAGAGTGTGGTAAAAAGGAGATTCTTCAATCTCTTGTCACTACCAAGATCAAACCAAAATCTATGTCAAATTTTTTAAAATATTTGATAAGAAATTTAGAGACAAGATGGGGAAGAAGGAGACGTTGAACCACTTTGATGTTTTTTTCTTTTGAGAATAAGGGTTTATAAAGAAAAAATGATAACAAGAGGCAACCTGGCATTAATAGGAATGACCCATCATGCCTGAACATCCTCGGGCGCTAGCATACGGAAAACCACACGCTTATAGTGTTGAGGCGTCTTGGTCGGGTGTTGGTTTTATAAACACAAAACCAACAATTTATATCTATTTTAAATATAAGACTATTTTTAATACTCCCCCACACTTGTAAGGTGGTTAAGTTATTTAGCAATTGGGTCTTTTAAGGCTTAGATAAATTAGATTTCTTTGCCACTTATTGGGCTTTAACAAACGTCCGCATCTCTATTGAGCTTACTACTTAGGCCTTTAACAAACGTTTAAACTACTTATTGAGCTTTTTTTTTTTACACAATAGGGATATGTGAGCCCATGAAGTGGTGGCTCTAATATTATGAGAAGATTTGAGCCTTATCTAAAAATAACTAATTAGTTACTAAGGCAGGCCACCTCTTAATATTTAACAAGATTACAAATTATATCCATTTGGATGTGTGACTGTTGTTGATACTTCCCCTGTGTATGGTATCTCCTTCATTTGATGATTTTTGACCCAAAAAATTGATTGGCATCTCTGAGCTTGCATTTGCCTACTTCTTGCATCTTTTTTTGAGTTTTTAGGCTTATAAATAAATATACTAATTGTGGCCCATCTATGATTTGGAAATATTCCTCTCCCAATCCTTTTTCTTTTAATTTTTCTTTTTTCCTTTAAGAAACCATCCATGCCAATGAAATTTTAATGACCATAATAATGATAATCACTTCATCATTAAACTAGGGTAATTAAGGTTTCGTTTGATTAAAATGAAAGATAGATAAAATACAAATATTAAATAATCGATCTTACCAAAATTAGTATATATGTCATATATTTCTAAGAAAAATTATTGCTTATACATTGTATTTTATATTCAAAATAATTATAATTACTTTCAAGTGGCCCACTCATGTATTCTCAGTTACCTACCTCCTATGAAATTCTCTTTGGCATGACTGGAAGTAAGGTTAGTTTTTGTTTATATTTTTTTCGAAATGCAGAGGCGCCGGATTAGAAACTGGGAGGTGATTGTCTTGAACATGTGAGAAAGCCAATAAGCCAGACCTGTTCATATACGTAATGCAAATAGTTGAATCAAAAATACCAAATATATCATCAAAATTCATTCAGTGTTGAGCAAATGGCATGACCATACTTGTTTAAAAGCTGAAACGACCATGATCTACCAAACTACTTAAATTAAAATGATATATAGGATCAAAATTTGATCGTAAGCAGCGTGCTACTCTTATTGCCGATCGAAGATATTGCCGGTGCTGGGCCAAAAGACATTTAAGACAAGCATACATAACAGTGGAATTTATATAAGAAGAGCGAGTTGATAGCATGCAACAAGGTCTAATAATGATATTAAAGGGAATTAGTAGGCGAGGACATAATTTTATGCGTTTACAAAAACTATATATACATCTATCAAGCGAAGCTGTTGAAAAGCATATCCAAGTGAGGTTCATGGCACAAAGAATTAGAGGCAGGCATCGGAGTATTGAATCCCTGCGTCGCATCATGTGAAGCAAACATATGATGGCCGTGATCTTCTAGCAGCCTATAATATTTGTTGCCCATGACTTGATATACCGGCCAACGGAGTCGCCTGCGGCTGCCCAGGAACAGGGTCAGGTTGCTCGTTGGCGGCTACCATCGCCGGTCCCTCTTGCGACGAGGGGATGTTGGCGATGTCGGAGTCCTGGCCGGTGAGCTCTTGCACCAGGGCCCTAAACTGGGAGGCGCTGGTCATGACCCTCACGGGGTTGGTCATGTGCACAACCTTGAGTAGCCGCCGCTGCCTCTTCTTTTTATTCGTCTCATGCTTGGATAGTTTACTACTACTGTCTGCTGCCATCTTCGACTGCTGGATGCTCAGGAGTTGCTCTATGCGAGCGGTGACCAATTTATAAGCAGGGGAAGGGAGTAGTAAGAACGAATTAGATGAGATTGGAGAGCATCAGAATATGGCTGCGAGACGGGACTTCACGGAAGGCAAGTTGGAGACGATACTGAAAGCAGAGAGAAAAGGACGGTTGGAGAGTTGCAACCACATGTGTGGGAAATTTTTAATTAGAGCTGGATTAAGGATAGCAGCTAGGCGCATTGAATTGAGACTATCAATGGGAGCTACTTGTTAATGGCATTTTGCACCTCTTTGATTACATATTAATATGTGAAAAGTTGGGAGACACTCTCCACCAGCTTGTTCTATATGAATTAATAATACAAATTATTCATAAAATTTAACCCAATTATATACATAGAAAAAAACTGACTTTTCTCTACCTCTAATAAAAAAACTGAGAAAAAATACTTCATATTTTACCACACTTTTTTAAAGTTATTAAAATGATGAAGAAATAAATTAATATTATTTTTTTATTTGTAAATAAAAATGTATTTATTTTCTTATTTTATTTGTGCATAAAACTATAAAACTCTCTAGAAAAATTTCCCCATCCAATTATTCTCTACAGTTTTATACTATATTTTAAGCTTATTGAACTAGGAAAAAAATTAAAATTTTTATACCGATATCACTATAAAATTTAGAAAATAGCGAGCAAGCGTATAGGCCAAGAGGTTATTGCAGAAAAGGGTCGTGAGGATGAGGAGGTGGAGGTGTGGGGGGCAGAGGGGCAGAGACGCAGAGGGAGGTTCGCTTGAGGCAGCTGCCGCCATGCTCCTACGTTCAACATCAGAGCTAGAAAGACAAATCTTTTAGATCTTATCTATCGTACTCTTTGTCTTATTCTACCAGTACTAGTATAAGAGTATGGAGGTGAGTACCATGGCTGCAATTAGAAAAGACGGTGGCGGGTTCATGTTGTCCGGCAATATTCCCTCCTTTCACTAAAAAATACGAAAAGAGAAGGATTTAAATACTTACAAAATAGTATTTAAATTTAACTTTTTATTTTCAGAAAATACTTTATATATTTAATTTATAAATATGTAATTAAACATATATATTATATATGTTTTCCTTTAAAGAAATTTCATTAAATGTTTTCTTTTAAAGGAGACATATGAGGTACGGTCACCATTGATGCTGCATATGTGAGAGAAAAAAGAAATTATTTATTGTGAGAAAAAAATATAATTTTGGATTTTTTGACAAAATTAAAATAGTTAATTTCTTTTTTTATTAACTTTTGTCTATGGTTTGAAAGTGAGAGTAGTGTTGTTTATTTAGGTTGAGTTTTTTTATGTTTAGGTAAAAATTTTTACTTTTATTAATGTGGAGTTTTTACACTTGGATAATTTTTTTATATATATTAAGTAGAGGTTTTATTTTATTAAATATGGTTTCACTCATTAAAGAGTAATTTTACTCTCATCTCATGTATTTGACAATGATTTTCTTTAAAGCTTTCACTTTAAATTTTTGTGTTATTTATTTTTTAGTTTTTATTGGTTCGCCTTGTTAAAACACAGGACATAAAATTTAAAAATTTTTGTATTAAAATCCCTGTAGAAGGAAGAATGAGGGTATCTTATAATCTTTGTTCTAAGTATTGTAACAAACAGATTGGATGCAAGTTGCAACCGTGAATCTTGATATAAGTCAGGGCGTAAAAAATAATTGTGTCGTTACGTATAAAGTACTTCCAGAAAAGTATCCGGTTGCTAATCGTAAATAGATATAACTAGGTAGTGACACGTGTAGCACCCAGGCTACACTTACATGCTATTTGAATATTTTTTAATAGTACTATATAATCAAATAATATAAAAAAATATCCAAATAAAATTAACACAATTACAATGATAACAAACACTTATATCAATATATGATAAATAATACATTATATAAAAAGTAAAAAGAAAACCATTATTCACCACTTTATTAAACTACATCTTTAAAATCTATATTTTAGAAATAATAAAAAGTATCATTGTAACGCGCGCGTGCACATACATATATATATATATATATATACATATTCTTCATTTACCTATAATTTATTTCAGCAAAATTATTTTCTTCGTCATTTGTATTAAAAGAAGCTCATCCACTTTTATTAAATAATGCTTATAAAATCCAGTTAAAAATAACATTAAAAAATTATTTTTTATCTCTAACAACAATACAATAAAATCATGTATTTTTTTAATAAAATATTATCAAAATATTTAAAATGATTATGTGTACTTAATTTGACTGTTTTTTTCCAATAATGTAAAACCCGTGACTCGAGCCAGAGTTTTACGGGAGTGAACCAGTCGGTTCAACCGTCGGTTCGAATCGAGTCAGCTTTATGGACCGCGAGCTGAGTTGAGGCCAACTGTGAGTTATGAGCGATGAGGGTCATGTATGCTCAAATGTACGATGATAACGCCTAAAAGATGATGAAAAATGGGTTATCAAGTATGTGGAGGTATGCAGTATTGATTGTTATTTTTATTTGATCGTAGAATAGTTTTAGGCCGAATAACGCATTAGGACGCGTTTGATTATATTCGGGTGGGTTATTAGTTATAGAGCATGTCATTTGGATGTTATTGTGTTTGTTTTATTTTATAGAATTTTTCCATATTTTTCTAGATTTTTTTTAGAATTTATTATGAACTAGCTATTATTTTGACTCGAGTAGGAATCGAGTCAATACGTATTTACGAATCTGCCACTAGAGTGAGCTTTCTTCTTCCCCGACCATTCTCACCCAAACCCTCGCCGCCCCTCGTTCTCGTTGCCGCCGCCGCCGACGCCGTGCTGCCGCCAATCGACGCCGCCCCGCCCCGCCGTGAAGTCGCCGTGCCGCCACGACCCACCCCGGCCACCGCCTCGCCGCCACGACGCCGGAATCGCCCCACGAAGCCGCGACGCGCTCCCTCGAGTCGGATTCGCCGCCGTCCGGGCCGCTCCGCCGCCGCTGTGACCCCGACGACCACCCCCTCGCCATTGCCGACGTTTCCCCCATCCTCCCGACCGCCGTCGAGGCCGGCCGGAGCCCCGATCGGAGCACGCCGCCGCCGCCGCCCATTTTCGACGCCGCCGCCGACGGCCATCGCCGCCTCGGCTACCTTGTTTGACACCACCATCGGACCAAGCTCGTCGAGCTGGTGCCGATAGACCCCCTGATTGCCCCGTCCCGAATCGCTCGCCGGAATCCGCCGGAAAACCGCCGACACTCGCCGGAAAACCGCCGGAACCGCCGGAAAATTGGATTCGTGGGAAATTCGCCGGATCATCCGCCGAACGCACCCGGTCCAATCTGATCGGACTTCGGACGCCGCTAGGTGCCGAATTCGAGTTTCGAGCCACGAAACGGAAACCCTAGCCGTCGCCGATTTTCGACGACGCGAGGTATAATTTATTTTAACTTAATTAATTGAAAGTATTGATTATTAGAATTTGCATGCTATGATTGATGAATTGTGCATTGTAATTATTTATATAAATGTGGATTTGATTTAGAATAAAATATGAAATTTGTGTGAATTGTGTGGTGTTAAAAATAGAAGTTATGAAACTAATTAGGGTTATTAGGTAATGATCATGATCTAATGCAAACTAACCTAAGTAGACTTGCTAGAATTGATATAGGTTGATGTGTGTTGATTGATGCGCGATTGTGTTGATTGTGTGTGCATGCTATAGGATGTGTGATTCATCATGCGGGCGTTAGTTTTTAGCTTGATTGTGTAGGTACGGTGTAGGAGCTCGCCGCCTAGGCGCGTGGACCCGTTTGGAGCTTCTACCAGGTCCGTTTAGGACTCGTTCTCTGTTTTTACGCTATTCTATTGTATATTTGATTTATCATGTGCAGGACGAGTTAAGTGGCGTTTTATCGGATCCCACTTAACTCGGGCCATTTAGCCAACAGTTTTATTTCGGATTAATAACCCTCGAGGATGAGATCCCTCGAGTTTGTTTTCGAACTTCAGATCCAGCTCACGATGCCTTCGGGCCTATTGTATAAATCCCAACCCAGGCCTATATATATATAGTTTTCGTGTTTTCGGTGAGAGATGGAATGAGGGTTACTTGCGGCCACGTCTTCAGATAGGGCGTGTGCCCGGAAGAGCGGGCTCTGGAGCTGGGGAGAACCCACTTCGTTCCCGAAGGATCCGGACAACTCCACCTTTGAGTTCCTCAAACCCGGAGAAGTGTGGAGGTTTACGGGTACTGCAATGCAGCGCATGTCTAGACTTGTGGTTCAAAGGGTACTGAAGGCGACTGCCTGAGAGTGCTCGGCCTTTGAGCTCAAGGCCAGGAGTAATATGGAAGGTGCAGAGGGCGGTAAGGAATGAAATTTGATGCGAGAAGCGATAGAGAAATGGCCAAGGTATGAGAATGAGAAAGAAAGGGGGACGCTGTCGACTCGAGGGCGACGGCCCGACGGTGACGGCTCCCGTATGTGCCCTGATGAGAGTTCTTGAGGAAGTATAAGGTTTTGATTCAACAGGAGAGTTTGCTCTCCTGTGCCAGATTGATATTAGTTATTTTCCGGGCCGGTAACACTCGTTACTGACGGTTTTTCTATATATATGTAGGTGAGGAATGCGAGCGATGAAAGCTGTCGGGACTGCGGAGGAGCAGCACGGAACCGCGCACACATGTACCTGCCGCGTGTAACGTATAATGACGGTGTGTTATTGCTACGTGAATGATAATTTTGATGTGTTTGTTTAGATAAATTGCTTGTTATGAAATGAATGGATAAATGTGAATGAGTAGTGAGTTTGGAGTTCAGGCTCGGTTCAATTGAAACGAAAGAGATAATGATGAATGCTACGATAGATTATCATGTTTTATCGTATTTTGATAAAATCGTATATATATTTTCTTTTGGTTTCTCATTTATTATTTTGTCTTGTTTTTGCTTGTACATCATATCATGCATGTAGGACCACGTTAGAACCCAATCGTTCTCATTCATGCATTTCATATTTGCATCTCCATCTTGAGACGCCGAGAGTAGATCCTGGTCGGCTTAACCGAATCTAGTAGATAAACGAACGGTTCGGTCGCCGGTGACATTTCCGGGTCGGTTCACGGGTGAGCCGAAATGGGGTGTTACAAATAATCTTGCTGCCCATATTACAGCCAATTGTTCAAACTTTTTATTAAAATATTTTTAAAATTAGTTTTACATTGTATAAAATAAATATTGGAGAATAAAAATGAATGTCAAAAAGTGCAAAAAAAATGGGCGTAAAAATGATCATATCACGCTTAGTATATTATAATAAATATAAATGTGATTCTTACAATGGAAAAAAAATTATAAGAAATTTTTTGAAGAAATATAAAAATTTATAAGAAAGTTTTTGACAAAAAAATGGTGAAACCCTTTAAATATAATATTTTAAAAAAATTATTAAAAATCAATAAATGCATAATTTCTAAAAATTAATAATGAGCCATCTTGTACGAGTTATGTTCCTAATCACCACGTGGTGTGGTGTGAGTACAACATTCTTGACGAAAGCATTGTTTGATAGGAAAAAAGAGAGTACCCGTTAGATATATCTTTAGGAAGTGTCAAAAGGCTATTATCACATTTTCGTACCAAAAATGTGATAATAAAATATTTATTAAAAAGTTACATATTGTACGGGGTAAGGATGGATACGCCGAAACGACGACTAGAGAATGAGAAAAGGCCAACGTTAGGTTGAGCCGGCGGCCTGCTCTTCCATTCTCCATTTCCCGTTTTGGCTGCGGCCGATCGATCATAGCCGCTTCTTTCTAGCTTCAGTATAGTCTTGCTGACGCAAATTACACGGTCACCACATTAATATAAGGAGATATTTGTAACTATCAAAAATAAATGGCTACATCATCATCATCATCGTATATTTGGTGGCATTTATTTTTATCAATGTCGACGGTATTAAATTTTTGGTGTTCACCATGAGTTTGACAAAATACAACTCATATATACGCAGGTACAAAGGATTAATACTCCATAATTCCAATGCTAGCATGTACAAATAATTTTGCCAACAGGTGGGGAAGTTAGCCTGCAGTAAATATAAACGGCAGAGTAGGCCTCAAAAAACACGATCTTTCAACGTTAAACAACATGGTAAAAATATAATAAGATGGGGGTGCGTGGAATCGAGTCCAAAGGGACCGCTCTACCGTTGAACTACACCGCCGTCTCTAGGATTAGCCATTATAAAATATATACTATCATATATTAACTCCTGCACCTCTTTAGTGACGATTTTCTGCCGCATCTGTTTGTCAAATGATACGGTTATTATTGTTTATAAACAGGTATATACCAATTAAAAAGTCCTCATGATATATATATATATTATCAAAATTAGTCTATCCAACCCATAGTAAAAAAATTTGAAATATAACGTTAAATTGAATGGAAAGGGAGTCATTAGATTAAATCGATTCATCAAAAAATGAGCAAGAATTAGTTCACTTGAATTAATTAAAATTTATAAATTATTAATTATAAAATATGTCATTTTGATATTAAAATATAAATTATATTTTATAATATTTTTAATTTTTTTAAGATTATTTTGACCAATTTACTTTTTGTTTGATGCCGATTAACTCCGATCCAATCCGATTTAAATCGGTCAATTTTAAATAAATTGGGCTAATTTTTATAAGACTGATCCAGCCTTCAAATAGAAAAATACGGCTAATTTTTATAAGACTGATCCAGCCTTCAAATAGAAAAATACCCCTTTTTCCAAAGCTAAAAACCCGATTCAATATGGCCTTATTATACGTGCCGACGTGCTGGCGACTCTCTTGAACGTCAAGTCTCCTTTCTCCTCTCATCCGTGCTTTTTTAAACACGAAGGGATTCTTCCTCACTTAATTAGATTGCAGTCTGGAAAAAGAAAACTGTAATCCCTCTTACTGCGTTGAACATTTCCAAAAACATAACACAATCAATCAATCCCCAAAACTGTCATGGATACCCACTCCTCGTGTTAGTTTCAGACTCCCCAAAATTCCCTCTCCATCAAATATATATATATATCTCCTAATCTCCCTTCCTTGGTCCGTTTGACCCCTTCCCATTCTCCTCTCTTTCTACTCCATCATATCGCATTTCTCTCAAAGCCCTTTTGCTCATCTTCCTCCTACGTTCTACGTCAATGGGCATATGCTTCTCCCATGCACGTTCCAACAATAATGGCGGTCCCCCATCCCCTACTTCGGCATCCCCCAAGCCCAACCTTCCATCTCCCGTGAAGCCCAAGCCCGCCGCCATTGGACCCGTCCTCGGCCGACCCATGGAGGACGTCCACGCCACATACAACATCGGCAAGGAGCTCGGGCGCGGCCAGTTTGGCATCACCCACCTCTGCACCCACCGGGTCACCGGGGAGCAGGTCGCGTGCAAGACCATTTCCAAGAGGAAGCTGGTGAACAAGGACGACGTGGAGGACGTGCGCCGCGAGGTGCAGGTCATGCACCACCTCGCCGGCCAGCCCAACATCGTCGAGCTCAAGGGCGCCTACGAGGACAAGCAGTCGGTGCACCTCGTCATGGAGCTCTGCTCTGGCGGCGAGCTCTTCGAACGCATCACTGCCAGGGGTCACTACACCGAGAGAGCTGCTGCTTCCCTGCTCAGAACCATTGTGCAGATCGTCCACACTTGCCATTCCATGGGTGTCATTCACCGGGACCTCAAACCAGAGAATTTCCTTTTCTTGAACAAATCCGAGGACGCCCCCTTAAGGCCACAGACTTTGGGCTCTCTGTTTTCTATAAACAAGGTAGGCTTTTTGTGTGTATGTATAATATTTTACATATCATATCTGCTGTTTATCTTCTCGAATTAGTCCATTATTGAGCACTTTATATTAGATATTTAATAATATGATATAGTTTAATTTCTGGTTATCCTAATTATGCAAAATGCAATTGAAAAAAAACAAAACAGGTGAGATGTTTAGAGACATTGTGGGGAGTGCATATTACATTGCTCCTGAGGTTTTGAAGAGGAAATACGGCCCAGAGGTTGATATTTGGAGCATTGGGGTCATGTTGTACATTCTTCTTTGTGGAGTTCCTCCATTTTGGGCTGGTACATTTGTTAATTTTTTACTTTTGTCCGGGATCTTTGTTTTGATTGATGCTAGATTTTATGTTACGGATTAAGATGATGATCATATATTTGTGATGGATAACTTGTTTGGCAGAGTCGGAGCATGGTATCTTCAATGCAATATCACGAGGTCACATTGACTTTACAAGTGATCCATGGCCTTCCATTTCTCGGGGAGCTATGGATCTGGTCAGAAAGATGCTAAACCCAGATCCGAAACAGAGGTTGACAGCATTCCAAGTTCTCAGTAAGAATTACATATTTCTTTCATTTTTTCTTTTTCCTGGATCTTAACTAGTGTTTATGGACAAGCGATTTAATACACGTTTTTACTATTTATGATCAGATCATCCATGGATTAAAGAGGATGGAGAAGCACCTGATACGCCTCTTGACAATGTCGTGTTTGACAGACTCAAACAGTTCAGAGCAATGAACAAGTTCAAGAAAGTTGCTCTTAGAGTATGATTTCCTTGGCAGCTAATCTTTCTAACTATCAATCTAATAATTTTTTATTATCTACGTTTTGGCTAATTTTGCACTTTTTTTAAACTGGGAATAATACATAGGTGATAGCAGGATGCTTATCCGAAGAAGAAATCATGGGTTTGAAGTCCATGTTCAAGAGCATGGATACTGACAACAGTGGAACTATTACCCTCGAAGAATTAAAACAAGGGCTCTCAAAGGAAGGAGGCAAGTTCTCCGAGTATGAAGTAAAGCAATTGATGGAAGCTGTAAGTTGCTTATAAATTATTACAGTCGTAATTAAATCAGCTTTTCCATATGGATGCAGTAACTAAATCATTGATTAAACAAAAAAGATCTGCTGTTATTTATGTAGCGGCAATTGTCTATCAAAATCACCTTGATTATATATGTAAAGGTTGAAATATTGTTCTAGTAATATGCTTACTGAATTTGTTGACAGGCCGACGCAGATGGAAATGGAACCATAGACTATGATGAGTTTGTCACTGCCACCATGCACATGAACAGGATGGACAGAGAAGATCACCTGTACACTGCCTTCCAATACTTTGACAATGACAACAGCGGGTGCAAAGAAGATGAGCAGAATAAGTTATTTGCTAAAGTTCTGTTTTAGTGAAATACTGAACTGTTTCAATTCTTTCTCAGGTACATTACTGTGGAAGAGCTGGAGCAAGCTTTGAATAAGTTTGGCATATTGCAGGGTGGAAGAGACATAAACGAAATTATTTCAGAAGTTGATGCTGATAATGTACGAGTACTATAACTAAATAGTAAAATTGCTGTTAGCATGTAGTAATTTGCATTTTTCTCGATAAAATCGTGTTTGGTATTTGTCGAATATGCAGCCAATTTTGACAAGGTTGTGAACTTAACATTTGTTCAATCAGGATGGAAGAATCAACTACGAAGAGTTCGTAGCGATGATGAGAAAAGGGCAGCCGGAGGCAGCAGGCAATCCCAAGAAGAGGCGTGATGTGAAATTCCAATAGAGGCATCTATTTTACTGTGTAGCATCTTTGCAAAGTCGAAGAGCTTCATCAGTTTTACTCATTTGAGAAAAAGAGAAACAACATTGAATTGTGACTTGGACAATAATATTGTAACAAGTAACAATCTCATCAAGAAACAAGTACACAATATCGGAGATCAAGAGTTGTAGGAATTCTGAGATTAAATCATTCAACGGATTCGATTGGTGTCCATATTCGGAGCTTTTTTTATATTTGGCATGCATTGTTTCTGACGAGAAGGAACATCATTCTTTGTGGTCTTGTTCATATTGGAAGAATTGATTCATGATAGAAAATCTTCTCTCTTTTTTTGCCATCCTATGATAGACAGAGTTCATAGTTTCATACCTTTAAGCATTGGTGGACAAAGTAAGCTGAGAATGGGCTGCCAAAGAGCTGATCACATATAATAAAACACCGCTGCAAATGGGATATAAAAGGTAATCTTGATATTTGAAGACAAAAGCAACACTGTCCACAAGATCTATTAAACAAGAAAAGGTGGGAGCATTGAGGGACACCAACAACTGCCCAAATTTCTGCCGCCATGATGGAAAGGCAAGTTATATAATTGATTAGAAATGGTGCAACCTTTTCTTTTCAACAATTCAACTAAAGTTGGAAAAACTACTGTTTCACCAAAACAACGAAATTGACATCTTAAAGAAGCACAAAGTTTTCACCTAAAAATGATTCGCCACACATACATATATGTACCTAATTTTGCGATACCGTTCCCCATACATATATGTGGATGCCTTGGCCATTACCTGGGTACAAATACTGCAAACGATGCAACAACATAGAAGATACCGCTGCTTCCACTTGACAACATGCCACCTTCTTCCCTCCTTCCCCATCTTGAGACATGGATATAAGTCAATCCAATCAGACCAATCACTCCAAAGTCCAAATAAGAGAAGAATTCAAATCTGACCAATTTATCTAAATTTGGCATTCAATGCGTCCATCCTCAATTTTCTCCACACTCCTCTTTCTTCCATCCCAAGACCACCCCCCAAAGCCCCTCCAGTGATTTTATTCTATTCTACACTCTTGTGGGGTGTCCTGCTATAAAATAATTTTATTTATATATTTATTTATTTATTTATGTCACAGAAGCCAATTTTGACCATGGCAGATATCTTCTTCTCTTGTTTTCATAAATTCGCTTTCTCCATGTCTCCTGATATAATAAAAGTAGAGCCGGTAATTAATGATGCAAAATATACCTCTCTGTCTCATAAGTAATTTCGAGCCAAAATTCAATTCATATAGTTTATCCAAATATAACGAGTATATATATATATATATATATATATATGAAATGGCATCTTTGCTTATTAACAATAAAATAAAAAAGATCGATAATTAGCAAAAGTTGGCATAGAATTATTAACCCAACTGGGGGCAATGGGTTTTGTCATATATGTACCCCAAGGGAAGATGTTGAGCGGTCAATCCTTCTGTTTTTGTATTATTTACCGCTCAATCTTTCACATCCCACCTTTTTGATCCCACATTTTGATGAGCCCTCCTCTTTCTTCCCCTCACCCTGTTTTATATATGTGTGCACTCACTGGTTACCCACCCGTGATGAAACTTGATTGATTGACAGCTTCTGGATTCTCTTCTCTTCCCAAACTGCAAAAGCAGCTGTTACCCCTGCGGGTGGTAGGCACCTCTTTCCCACCATCTGACACCCCGTCTTTCTCTCTCTGTCTACTACTTCGGTCATTCTTTAACAGTGGCTGGCTGGCAGGGCAGCAGCTCCTCGCTCTCTCTCTTTTATCCGCAGGTACGGCAGCACAATCTTTCACTTCCAAGCTTGAGGTAAAAAAGAAAAATAGATTCTTTTTTTTATTTTTTGGGTGTCACGTTTGTGTGTATGCCATATGGTAATATTCTGAGGTAGAAAGAAGAAGATAATTGTAGAGGTGGAGACTTTAGGGGTGGGGAAGAGGAGGTAAGGTTTTCAACCGAAAGTGACGTGTATTGGGGAGTGGACTGACCCACCAAGAACGTCACCTCCATTTCCGACGACTAAATTAAGCGGAGCCCGAGGTGGGTAGTGGTTGATTTCATCTGGAAGAAGCCACCCGCTGCTGAATCCAAGCCAAAGTTTGGGACTTGGGAGGGGGCGGGAGGTTGCAAGGTGCCTGATTCTGATTTCCTTTGTTTGCTGCTTCTGTGGCGGTGATCTCTCTTTCTCTCTTCTTTCTTCTTCCTCTCGTGGGGGAGAAGTTGCAAAAGGGGGAAACCCCGAGTTCTTTAGGGTTTTCGCCTCCCTTTGGGGGTGGTGTTCTGATTGGAAAGGCGGTGGCTTTGGTGGGAACGATCGGGTGATTCTTGGGTTTTGGACTCTGAACAGAATTGAGGGATTGGTGGGTGTTTTGAGTTTTTCTTGGGTTGGTGCTGAGAGTGCTGGGAGCTGTTAATTGTCAAATTGTGTTAGGTAAGTTAGATTTCAACTTTTCTGTTTTGATTTTCTGGGTGGAAATTGTTGAAAACACAGTCAGGAGCATCTGATTGAGGTGGTAGGGGGTCATGGGGCTATTAATATCTGTATTTCCATACGTACGCACTTTGTAGCTCTTACTTGTGCTTGCTTCCGAACCTACTCTTTCTTTTTTTCCTGAATTGTACTGTGTGCAATTTCTATTCTCTGCATGGCGGCAGTGATTCTAAGAGTGTATTTCTGCATCAACGGTCGGGCTTATGTTTCCGTTGTAGACTCTAGATTCGGCCTATGCCACTTTGACCGTCTCCTTAATAGTTTGGGACATTCTGATGTACTCAGTGGTCTAAGTTTTTATTTTTTTGATTGAAGTTCAACTTATTAACAAAAATTGAGGACGAATGCTCAGATGGTTATGGGTTGAGATCTTAGCGGCCTTGTGGTTGCAAGAGTTATAGCTGGTAGCTTTTTGATCCGTTCATTCATAATGGTTCATTGTTTATTTTTTGTTTTGGTGCTAGATCAGTGATCGGGTGATAATGATGATGGATGGGGAGTAAAAACAGTAGCATTGGATCAGAAGATGTTACCAAAGCATTTGGCGGGATGCCGAGCTTTCCTCCATCACGCACTCCTAATGAACTGTAACTTTTCTCCATACCTTTCTATTTTGTTAATTACTTGTAAGATGAACCTCATCGTTCACAGTTCTTTCGCATTGAAAATTTCTTTTTTCGCGAAGTCTACCCGGTACCCTTGCTTAATTCGATAGTTTTAGTTCGAGGGTAATTTAAGCCTCTAGCATACTTTTTAGATCATGCTTTTTTCTTTAAAACTACTGTTTAATAGCTTATGTATCCACGACTGCTCACATTAAGGTCTGCTTTCCTTTCATTTTTTCAGCGGCAGTAGCACGGAAGGCAACCAGATTCAGTCACATGTTTCCAACTTTGGAATGCTCGAGCAGTCCCTTGGATTTCGTCTAGAGGACGCAGTTGATATTACCCGACGTATGCTAGTCTTTATGCAATGCAATATGTAGCATTGTTTCGATTTAAGAAGCTTTTAGATGGCCATAGTCATATGATATTTCCTCTTTGGGAAATAATTTAACGAGAATTTGCTACAATCTCGTACTTTCTTTCACTTGCGAGCAATTTTACTTTCTACTGTTTGTGTGCTTCGATGGTTCCATTTGACTGAAACTTATTGACATTTTTTTAAAATCTCATGTGTGCAATACAGGTCCATTGTTCAATCCAAAGTCTAGTGGTCAGGTTTTTCCTGTAGATTCTCTCCAAATTGGTCACATTGACAAGGTTTCTCCAGAATGACTTATTTATTTATAATACAAAATTTGTGATCGAATGAAGAAACACTTGCCCTCTTAACCTTTTTGTCTCATATGTTTCTCTTTCGAAACACAGGCTCTGGGTTCAACTGACACTGCGGCAGCTTCTAGAATTCTCCCGCAAACACAATCTTTGCAGCAGGGACGCAACTTCAATCAGTTACCTTTATTAAATACTAATAACGAGATACTTGGTGATTCTAGAATGGCAGATACCAGCCCCAGAACTGACACCTCCACTGATGTGGATTTAGATGACAAGAATCCAATGGTAGGACTGGGAAATTTCATGTATTGTTCTTCATTGACATGTATAGATCTAAGAATTCAAATTTCTAAAACTCTACCTTCCGTGCCATAGCTTGAACGAGGTCGCTCTGCTCTTGTAGTTGCTTCTGATTCCAGTGATAGATCAAAGGATAAAACAGGCGATCAGAAGGTATAAACAATTTATTTGAAAATCTGCGAACATTAATGTTGCTGAAGAAGTGAACTTAGCTGTTAGGATTGAATATGTTCTAGAAAAATAATCTCTGCCGAAATTTTGAATATAGGACTGGAAGACTCATCTGTTCACAGGTTTTAACTGACCCTTATTTTGCAGACACTTCGTAGGCTTGCTCAAAATCGTGAAGCTGCCAGAAAAAGCAGATTGAGGAAGAAGGTATGCTATCTTCTTGTTTTCTTTACTGATGTCAGTTTGGCATAATTTTGCTCCAGTGAGTGGTCATAAATTTATTTGGTTGCTTACAAATTGATTTTTTTTAAGGGGAAATTTGTTATTTATAAATATTAAATGTATGTATTTGCAATGCAGTGCTTATGCCAGCCATATTAATATCAAACAAAAGTTTGCATATTCCTCCTAAGATGTATACTAAATCTTTTAGCAAATATAGAAGTTCTACTCTGATTTAGCCGTTGATAATTTAAAAGGGTCTGTTTGATGCATGCTTATTGCTTTCTCTTGAAAGTATAAATCTGTTTGTATTACTCCTTTATTGCATCTAGATAGCTTTTCTCTTTAATAAGTGTTAAATTAAAATGACTGTCATTCAAACTCATTTTTTACACTTTTTGATTAAATTTTTCTTTAATGATTAGTGCAAACTATGTCTTAATTGGTTTTGTTGACATTTTTAATCAAAGTAATTGGTGGAATGCTTGGAGTTATTTGTATCATGTGTATTAGTTTATCTTTTGTATTTAATTAAGCTAATTTACACTTACTCCTTCAAAAGGCATACGTCCAGCAACTAGAAAGTAGTCGTCTGAAGCTAAATCAACTTGAGCAGGAGCTTCAACGAGCACGCCAACAGGTTTTCCTATATTCATTCCTATTGCTGCCTCGAGATAAAATTTTCATGCACGGTACTTTTAGAATTTTGGTGTTCACCTTTCTGAACAAAACTGGTTACATTTGTAGGGCATTTTTATTTCAAGCTCTGGCGATCAAGCTCATTCAATGAGTGGAAATGGTAATTTTTTTGTGTGCTTGCCTTTTGATGTTGGGACTTCCCAATCTGAATTTGGCAGTTGGAGGTCACAGGACTTGCCATATTTGTTACACTTCAAGGATTGAATAAATTAATTGCTATAATTATCCAAGAAAGTTCAGTTTATATTCAAAGTTTTGTATGCTTTTATCTCAATAAGCTTGTTTGTCTGTGACTTTGAATTGACCACCCATTAAAAACTAATAATGACCTATTGCCTTGTCCCATGGAAATTCTTGGGTTATTGGTTGTTGGTCTCTCAGATATCATCTTTCTTGCTTTTCTTAATTATGGAGAGCTGAAACCCCACATGCCTTTCATTTATAGTGTATGGGTAAATTAAAGTAATGTGCAAAAGCAATGATAGTGCCAGAACTCTCTTTGCCTAATTTAGATTGGTATTACATGCTGTGGCAACTTAGTGCCCTGGAATATTTCTCTCCTACTTCCCGTTGAATTTATTAATTTCATGTTTAGGTGAAAGTTTCTGTATACGAATTATTTAAGCTTATAATCATACATTTTTTGAGTCTTTTAGAATGGTCAGGTCTTGCTGAAAATTTAAGCTTATAATCAGATATTTTGTTGCATAATGGTTGTAATTTTTACTGAAAACAGTGCACTTTGAATACTTTTAATTTTTTAATTATTTCTGTATATATGCGCATTTTTTCTGTATCTAATTTTCGGTAGAGCTTCCTTTAGATGTCCAAAAATTCCATGCCCTGATTGCTCTTCTTTCCTCTCTAATTGATGCATCCAAAATTATACAGTGACACATTTCTTTACATTTGCAGGGGCTCTTGCGTTTGACATTGAATATGCTAGATGGCTGGAGGAACAAAACAGACAGATAAATGACCTGAGAGCTGCAGTTACTTCTCATGCAAGTGATAATGAACTCCGAGTTATAGTTGATGGAGTAATGGCTCATTATGATGACATTTTTAGGCTCAAGGGCATTGCTGCCAAAGCTGATGTATTCCACATGTTGTCAGGCATGTGGAAGACCCCAGCTGAGAGATGCTTCTTGTGGCTTGGGGGGTTTCGGTCTTCTGAACTTCTCAAGGTAAAATTAAAACGTTGTCTAAGACTATCTACTTGAGGGTCATGTGAGTTAAGTTTGTTGCCAGTTATTAGAGAAATTTCTTTGAGGGTGATCGATGGTAAATCTGTTACAATTGTTTTCTGACTCGAAGACTGTAGGACTGATAACATATGGGAAGCCTGGAATTTCTTAAAGTTGCTAGGTTAAGGATAAGACAAAGTGTTAACTTACCTGAATATAGCAAGATAATTGAACATAAACCAACTTACTAATTTTAGCTTTGATGGTATTACTAATGGAAACCGAAGAAATGAAAAGTATTTGGGTTACAAGTGACCTATGTTGTTAATAACTAAATAAAATTTGTAAAATTAAAGTCATTAGAGCTGGCTTAATGTAAACTGTGATCTCTGAGTTTGTGCCTTTTTGCTGGACTCATGCGTTTGGCAGTTTGTAATCATTCACAAGATTATCTTGCGAGTGCATTTGACATTGATTTTGATAATCATCACTTTTTTGTTAAAAGACCATATATGGCCTTCTCTGCAGCTTCTTGTAAGTCATTTGGAACCGCTTACAGAGCAGCAACTGGCTGGCATCTACAACCTGCAGCAGTCATCCCAGCAGGCGGAGGATGCCCTTTCTCAAGGGATGGAAGCCCTACAACAGTCTTTAGCTGAAACGTTGGCTGGTTCCTTAGGACCATCTAGTTCTACCGGAAATGTGGCGAACTACATGGGTCAAATGGCCATGGCTATGGGAAAGCTTGGAACACTTGAGGGTTTTCTGCGACAGGTGCTTCTCTCTTGCAAAACTGCCGTCCTTAGTACTTAGGTGCATTATTTGGCTGTGGAAGTTTTTTTGATGAGGAGACGTGGAGACAGCTCACCTTCTTATGACTGACAACAAAATTAGCTAAATTGAGATATTTGCCACCAGATGTTCAAATGACTTTATTTTTTCTAGTTCATTCATTTTTTGATTCTAATTGATGGGCAGGCTGACAATCTTCGGCAACAAACCTTACAGCAAATGCATAGGATATTAACAACACGTCAGTCCGCCAGAGCTCTTCTCGCGATAAGTGATTATTTCTCTCGATTGCGTGCCCTCAGCTCTCTTTGGATTGCTCGACCTCGCGAGTGAATCTTACTATCAATGGGTTGTGCGCAAGGCTTTTAATTGCCCGTTAAATGCTATGAAGCACCGTATACAGGGTGATTCGTGTAATATAAGATGTAATTTATGTTGCAATGAGAATGTAAGCATGTGGCTACTGGCTACTACTCATGGTCTGCGGCTTTTCAGGATGCCATTAAAACCTGATTGATTGCATGAGAAAGAAATGGTGGTTGTATCAGAAGCCGACAGCTCTTGAAACGTCAGAAACATTTGTCTATAACGGGGTGTTGGTGGTTTAGTGTTCGCTCGTGTAAACTTGGATATATAGATCCACGCCGGTTTAAATGTAATCCTCGACATTGTACTATTGTAGAAGAACTATTGTATTGGTTTTATTTTTTTGGCAATTCTTGATCTCAAGTGACATATTCTTGATAATGAAGTCCATTACTAAGCCTTCATGATGCGATCTTCGGGAAGCTTGTCGGAAATTATTCTAGAACAAGTTTGACAGGTAAATTTTGGATTCAATTTCGTTGAAGACAATTGGACACTCGAAAGTCGCCACCCCCTGAAACATTGTAACTTTCTTTGCTACTTTAACACTGTAAATGCATCAAAGAAAGTAACAAAGGCGGATGTGTAGATTAGAATTACCACATTTTTGTAATTGCATTACAAAATGCCCCAAATGTGGGCAGATGTATCAACTCTACTTCTTACAAGCTTGTCGTGGTATGTCAATGATCACAAGAATGATTTGATCAAACATCCTCGCCAGTTGCTAAGTATCATAAACATGTACGTATTGCAATTAATACATAATAAACATAGAGAACAAAAAAAGGCCGAACCTGGAAAACTACCCATTTAAAAACAAAAGAGGAACTCATAAGTTAAACATTTGGGTAGGCAAACTTCTTTTCCTGCCATTTCCACCGATTGCAGTGATCTCCAATGATATGTCAATGCTGCGATGTTTCTGCTGCTCGAGCTATGCTTATCCGGGACCAGATTTTTGAAGCCGGGTGCACAGCACTCCCAACAGCTCCATCTGTATCTGAGACAGCGCTCATAAATGACAACGCAATGGGCTCCTTAAACGTCAAGATGGTTTGGGACCAATGGGTCTTTGGTTTATACGGAGAAGTTGAAAGGACTATAGGGGTCCCTCTGCAAAATCTAGAACTAAAAGCAGTCTCAAACCACAATACAATTCCATAGCACCAAGTCATATCTGGTGGACTGTATTCTGCAGGTTCAAAAACTCTAAGCTTCGGATTCAGCTCAACAGAAGAAGTGAAATCCATATCTCCAGTCTTCATGATAGCTAGATCCAACGTCTATACACACAATACAGTACAAGAATTATGAAAAATTGATTACCTGTTTGTCAAGTGGGCAATTCAATTTTAAAACATCAAATGCATACCCAAACCATCACTAAACTAACAATTTCAAAACTTGATATGCCATTTTGAACATGTAAGGAAAAACCTACCTGAAGCTCTGCAGTCTCTGTCACTATATCACGACTGTCCACAATGTCAACAATTGGAAGTTCAGAAGAGTTTTCAAATACTTCCTTGCCAATGCAAGACATATCAAACCCATAAACATTTTCCCAAAATGGAATAGGAGTTGCACCTCTTCCAAATCCAGCTACGAACTAACCAATAGACAAAAGTTTAGTTTAAATAGAGAAGGCAAAACCACACCATGGTTTCAAAGTCAAAAGAAGTACCATAGTAGCAATATCAGGGAGGATGGCACCACCAGGTTTTAACCAACGATCACGTGCATAAAGAACTGAACCAAGCATGGACTCATACAATAGACAGTACCCCATCCATTCACTAATTAAGACATCAACAGTGTGAGATGGCACACAAACAATTTTGTCAAGCTCTTCAACCATGCTGTTTATCACTGTCACAACCCCTTTCTTTTTGTCTCCCACCTGACTTTCTTCCAACAACAAGCCATTCTCTTCAGCAATCTAAACTTAAAAAGCATATATAAACAATATCCTATAAGCCTTTTAATCTGACAATAAAGCTAATAGTATGTTAAAAGAATAGAAGGAAAGATTTATTAGCAGAAAATATTTGCCTGTGTTGCAACAGCAGCCATTTTTTTACTTGCTTCAACTGCAAATACCTTCAATGCACCAGCTTGAGCAGCAAAAAAACTACCAAAAACAAAAAAAGATTACAAACAAGTAATTAGCTGACTATATAGCAACACTATTAAGCCATTCTTGTAGAACATTTTGCATTTCATAAACTGTAACAAGCGGCAAACTTTAATTGAAAAATGAATATTCTCAAAATTTGAGAGACTGCAAATTTGATATTAACACATAAACATAAATATACAACATCCACATAAAAATGAAAATGGGGATACTACTAGCAGAAATACAAAACAAACAACGACCCTGATACAACTGCCACTCACCTAAGTATTCCTGTGCCACAACCAACATCCATCACTGTTGCTCCACTCATGATTGAAGGGTTGCTCAAAATTGCAGTTCTATAAGAATCAGTTCGGACCTATACAAGGAAAAACCCTCCCATTAGTTACAAACTAGAATTATTATCAGGACTTGTAGTATCAATGGCACATTTAATACAACATAACTTAGTCACAAGATAGAATCATTCTCGATCACTTTTGAACTTCAAAGACCCTCTAAAATATAAACAAAACATCAAAGAAGCAGTAAAAGATGATGACACCATAAGGCCATCCATCTATCAAGTCTCAGTACTATTCTAAAATAAAAGTTTAACAATGTCAAAGCATATGGAAGTATTTAAAGCACCTTGTCGCTAATCATCTCCCTGTGAATGCCAAAAGAACTGTATGCACCGAAGTAATTCTCATTTACAATCTTGATATCACCAGATGCACTATTTCTCAAAGAAACATCTAGATGCTTATTCCCCAGCTTATAACATTGAGACCTGGGAACTTGTTTACCAGCTTTTTTAGACTCCACGGCAGTATCTACATCATTACTACCGTTGGACAGGCAGCTTGATTGACCCAAAAAGTCATCCGCCGTTGTGCTCATCTCTGAAAGGCCATGAGCAACCTCAAGCTCCGCTAAGAGCTGCTCTCTATCCACAGTTAAAGCACAGTCATCGTCTTCAATTTCATCTTCTTCAAAACTATGCAAAAGTGCATCATCTTGAACGAAAGGTTTCAAGTATATGTCTGCCTCCCATGGGAGCTCGCCATGTTTATCAATTTCAAGTATTGGGTGCAGGTGATTATGTAGATCTTCATCGCAATGAAAGGAAGTACCACAATTCCAACACTTGTTTTGAGCAACCTGATATCATAAGTATGGATAAAAAAGGTTCTATTGATAATACATAAGCATCCCAAAATAAGTAGGACTCGTCAGTTGAATCCATGCACCGAGAACTGCAAGAAAAAAGATTAATAAAGGTTTTCGAGAACGAAAACAAGCTAAAAGAACGACATGGATAAACTAAAACCAAGTTTCATAGATGCAAATCACTCAAGATCCATTACGAAGAGCTTGATTCATAAACATTGCCTCGCACTCACACACTCACTTTAGCACTTAGCATGACAAACAAACAAGGCACACAAAAAAAGCAAACCTGGGCGCGCGCGGATGAAATTGATAAGCTTGAAGGATGAATAGAAGTCCAAGCCGAGGAGCTTCCTCAGGGCATGGAAATCGAAAGAGTGGACGGAGGAGCAGTGACCGAACAAATCCCTGGCAGAGCGGCAAGAGAGTGCGCAGAACAGACACTTGAATTCCGGTTCTGAGTCATCACCGTCGGAACCCAAATCATCCCAACCTCCTCCTTCCTCTTCCACCTCCATCTCCTCCGCCTCTTCTTCTTCACTTCCGATGACATCCTCCATGTTCATAACCCCTTCGCCCGCCATTGCTTGGCGACGTCGGGAAGGGATTTTGGCCTAAAACCCTAAAACCCCCATCGTGAATCTCGCCTCTTGTAGGCGGGTCGGGTTCCCCGAAGCCCGGCACGTCGTTACCCGATAACCGTTCAAAAAAATTGGTGTGATTCGAACCGATCGTATTTATTATCACACCAAAGTACGCCACATCAAACTCTTCCTTTTAATTAACCCCGTGTATGTATATATATGTATCATCCTTGCCAATATTATTTTCTTTTGGTAGTAATAATAATCAGTTATAAGTCTTATTATATGTGTATAGCTAATATAGTCATAACACCACCAAATTAATCAGAAGTTAATAAACTATGTACTATTTGTTAAATATTCTAAACAATAATTTAAATTTTTTAATAATAATTAAATGATATCACTTATATATATATATATATGTAATTATTTAGTAGGACTTGTAGTTAATATTAACTATTTAACAGTAAAAATGATTATTTTTTATATTATTATATATCTTTATTATAGAACTAAACTATTTAATTGACTTTTTTTGTTATAACTTGATAATTGAAACTGTAAAAAGAGGATTTTCTCTTCTTCCATCCTCTGCTAAATTTATAAGGCGGGTTTTAATAAGATTTTAACAAAGTGTAAGAATATAAGTTACTTAGTCTTAGATTATGATAAAGCTGTATATAGGCGACATGCATGATGAACCGTCTATTTCTGAACCCGATCCGATTTGATTCGAATTGGGCGACCAACCCCTCTACCCGTTGGTCGGATTCGATCCGAAAGGCCGGATCCGGGGCCATCCATCATTCCATCTCCGAACCATCGTCACTGATTATCGTAGTCGGCCGTGGAGGGAAGGAAGAGGTACGGCCGCCTGCCTGGTTGGACGGCTCCGGCGCCGGAGGAGGATGGCCGCCACCGGAGCAGACGCCGGCGTGGAGTGGCACCTGAGGCTTCCTAACCCCAAAAACCCGGTCGTATTCTTCGACGTCACCATCTGGACCATCCCCGCCGGCAGGATCAAGATGGAGCTCTTCGTCGATATCGCCCACAAAAGCGCCGAGAATTTCAGGTTCCTGCACCATACATCCGTTTTCCCATTGCAAGTACAACTTTTGTGTTTCAAAGTTTGCGATATTGCTGCTGTGCTGCTTGTTTAGGGAAACTAGAGTAGCGAAGAAAGATGAGTTCTTTAAGTACTGACATTGCAATTGCCAATTTGAATGTGACGAGTGCGATCTTGTTATTGTACATCTTGGAGAGTAAAAAATCTGGCAAGTGAACAAAGATTGATGCTTTGAATTCATCTAACCTTGTGATGGTAGAATTTCATTTGAGCTTGTGATGTTAGAATTTCTGATAATGGGGTCTTTGAGTCACAGCGTCATTGAATATTTGAAGAAATTGGTGGCTAGAAGGGTAATGACATTGTTCCTTTACCTCTTGATCTGAATGACCCTAAATGTTGTTATTTGTGAATATTTGGGCATTTGAACTGTTTGATGAATGAATTCTCAAATTTTGATGCATTTTTTTCGATCATTTTATGATCGTTCATGTTTTCTCTACAGGCAATTTTGCACGGGGGAGTATAGGTATGCGGCAATCTCCTTCACGCTTTTTATATTTGTCAAACGTCTTTTTCAGATGGGAGGAGGGTACCTCTTTTTCTCTGAACTGCACAAATTTTTCATTGGTATGTGTTGAGTCAATGTTTATGGTTTCTGACCACTGGAAGGCTGGGATACTAGTTGGCTTTAAAGGATGGCAGTTCCACCGGGTGATTAAGGATTTTATGGTTCAAGCTGGTGACTTCGTCAAGGTCTGAATTCTGCCTTGCATATATTTTAAATCATAGCGTTGACGTATGATAAATCTGTTGGGGTGTGATGTTACTTGCATCCATGTTTTGCTTTCCCTTCTCCGTGGTTTAAGTTCAACTTGTTGCTTATGACTGAGCCTAATTCAAGGTTTGGGAAAACATTTGGCAAATAAAATGTGGCTCTGGCTAGAACGACATCATTGGAAAGTTTTTAACCAGATGATGCTCTGGAACTTGGTTTGCAGGGCGATGGCAGTGGATGTGTGTCCATATATGGAAGCAAGTTTGAAGATGAGAACTTTACTGCAAAGCACACTGGTCCTGGTCTTTTGTCAATGGTATGCATGTTATCTGTCGTCAATTTCGTGACTGAAATTTTTCATGTTTGGTTGTAAATGCTAAATGCTAATATTATGTCTACTAACTTTATTTACAGGCCAACAGTGGTCCCAACACGAACGGCTGCCAGGTTATTAGAAACTGAAAAATGAATTCCTATTAGATGTATTATCACATTTCTAAACAAATATGTGATGCAATAGGAAGATAATTTACCATGCTTTCAGTGGTCTCTGTTCAATTGTTTCTTCCGTTATTCTGATTGTTTTGTACAAATTACATTTCACAGTTCTTCATCACCTGTGCAAAGTGTGACTGGCTGGATAATAAACATGTTGTCTTTGGGGTAAGCTGGGAGCTTCATTTATTTTTTTATATGTTTGTGTTACTACTGAATATATTTCATTTGTTTTATAACTCTCTCAGAGGGTGTTCGGGGAGGGCCTGTTGGTCGTGAGGAAAATTGAGAATGTAGCCACAGGACCAAACAACCGCCCCAAGCTTGCTTGTGTCATTGCTGAATGTGGAGAAATGTGAGGGTGCTCACAAATACGTAAAAAATCGGCTTTCACCATGCAAGATCGAACGTACAAATTCAGCTTTCGCCATGCAAGACCCTGAATGGGTAGTGGAATTGAAGACGTAGAAATGTGAGGGTGCTCACAAATACTTTTGTATTATGATCTGTTAGTTCACTTACATAAACATGTGGTTTAATGAGCATTTTATGCTCTTGTTTCGGGTGTTGCACTAGCGTAAAAGAAACTGAAGGGTTAAGCAACTTAGAATGTGTTACAGGAAAAATGGAATGCAAGGTTTCAATTGGACTATTTATGCATGTTTCTTGGCAATGCAGTCAAGGTAACACAATTTTCCATGTCTATGGCCTTGGGGAAAAAATAATAATCCGTGCCCATGGCTTTGTCTCGCAATGTCGTCCCCTGGCCCGAATATTTGGTGAATCACGAACGACCATGAATTATATTTGTTATGTTCGTCGTCTCTTAGTTGTCTGCTCTATATCATGAAATAGGATTGATTATTGATTTCTTGCTCTAAATTTTCACATACACTTATAATAGTTAGGGGAAGATCACTTCACGTTCAATGATTGACACTCATTAAGAATTTTGTTTTCACGAAAAAGACATAACGAAATGTCCAACACCGGAGAGAGGAGGGAAAAACAATGCCACCCTTACCGTGACATGGTATCATCACACCTGAGGTCAAACCTTGTTCAAATTATTTTATCAGTAATTGCAAATCGAAGGTCCGTTGGCATACACTCAAAAGCGAGGTTTTCAAACATGAAAAGAAGCACAAGTTAAAAAGCTCGGAGGCCAGACAGATAGCGAAGAAGTTGATAATTGTATATCAGCTAGCCATTGGATGATTTGCAACGTACTCAATCGCAAGTCCGCACGAATCGATCTTGTCGGCTTCCTCGTCCGGAATCTCAAGCTTGAACTCCTCTTCCAGTGCCATCACTATTTCAACATTATCTAGGCTGTCCAATCCTAGATCCTTTTGGAAATGGACCTCCGGTGTCACCTGCACCAAGGCTGAAAACCATGGTAAGTAAATTCCTCGCTGCTAAATCTCAAGAGAGAAAACGTGCGTACAGAGAAGCACCAATCCCAATTTGAAAGAGGGGATCATTCGAAATGAAAATGGTTTTTCTTCTCCGCATGAAGCTTAGATAAATCAAACGACCACGAAATCTAAAAACACCAAATACTCAACATAACATAGGAATGAGCTTAAACAATCATAGAATGATCAAAAAACAAGGTTTTCATAAGAACGTTTTATAAGCTACATGCCGAGGTACAGTTTGCACATTGCAGCTCATGCAGCAAGGGTTGAGGAGGCGTTTTTGCAAAATTCTCCCTTAAGGATATGCTAAGACAGTTCTCTTCTTTTTTTAAAAAATTTTTAAACACTGATGCTTAATTTAAACACTAATGCGTTTTCCCCTTTATTACATTCTTTCTTACTGTGATTAATAAAGGGAAATGTGGTCATCCACTATGCTCCATGCAAAAAACAAATGCAAAATAATAATAATAATAATGATGATGATAATAATAATAATAATTATATTGATGATGATGATGATAATACGATAATTCTGATTGAGTTTGATAAGTGTTTGAATTTTTGCCGCAGGGAACTTGGTGAAGAACAGCGATTTTGAGGAAGGACCATATGTTCTTCCAAAAACCTCATGAGGAGTGCTTATACCCCTCAACATCAACCACGACCAATCCCCAGTTCTGGCTGGATCATCGAGTCGCTCAAGGCAGGGTAAAGAGTAACCAAATAATGGTTTACAAATGGTCAGCAGAAACTGTGTCTAGAAAAGCTATACCTAACCGAACGGACACCACATACTCTCAGCCTTCATGCTTACATTCTCATCCGAATGTTGCGAGCATTTAAAATAAACGGTGGCGATCAAAAATAGACTGATACAGCGAATTTTAGATCTTCATTAGTATTTTCGCTCAAATTAATTGCGCAGTTTTCAGTAGGATGACCAGAATAAAATCAAATGCCCAAACACGCATCCATTACCATTAAATTTATAAAACCAAGATCGATATACTTTTATCCCAAGTGCTTGTGTAGAAAGGAGTTTGAAGAAGGAAGGAAAGTTTAAAAAAATGCAGACCTTGCAAGGATCGACCTTGGGAAAACTCTTGATGACGTCGAGGACCCTCTCCACCACCTCCTTCCTGTCCAAGTGGTCAGCATCGTGGGACGAAAAGAGCCTCCGGCCGAAAGTCCCACACCGGGCCGACGGCGGAACGCCGCCGACAGGAATCCTGAGCCGGCCAAGGATCGCCGCCCTCAACGCCATCATATCTTCCCGGTTTTCCCTCCGCTCGCATTGTTTTTCCCAACTCGACTCATTTTCTGGGCTTGAAAGCCCATGCCCCCATGGGCCAGGCCATTTTCAGATATCAAATGTGGCCCATACGCCTTATCCTAATTTGATCAGGGGTTGATGTTTCCTAGTAGGTTATTGGTAATCCTAGTTACAACGAGATCGACAGGAAAATTAATTTTAGTACTAGAAAATATCATTAACACTTGATTAAGGTGAAAATGATCCAAGTTAAGTTAAACACTACTTTTGTTCATGTTCAACTAATTTTTAAACTACTTTATTTCAACTTGGTTCATTATCATGTTATACATTGATAACCGAGCTTAAGCTAAACATTTACCTATTCAAGTTTGGTTTGTGTTTCATTATAATATGAGTTGAGCCAAACCAAGCTGAGCTAAGCTGAGTCGATCGAAGCCAAACAAAATTACTTGGCTTGATTATAATTCGATTAGATGCAAGTTCTTAACATTTAGTAGAAACTAATAAGCATTACTAAACATTTATTAATAATTAGTTTATAAATACTTCATGTCTCAATTATTACAAACTTATTAAATAACTAACTAGTTACTATAAGTACGACCAATATATAATCTTAATTTAGTCTCCATTAATATGACAAGTTATATTTGATATATTTCATTTTGAGGAAACAATAATTAAGGATAAACATAGACTTGATACTATTAAACAAACCAAATAGTTAATAGTTAAGCAATATGTTAAGTACTAGTAATATTTTTTAGTAAGTAATTGATGATGGTATAATAGTTATTTACTCATATTAAAAACTTGATATAAAAATATCATATTGAGCTCAAACACATTAAATTTGAGTTTCGAGTTAAACTAAACCAGACACTCGTTAGTTCAGACTCTGTTTATAGTTCAACGAACTGCTTAGCTCAAGTAAAGTATTTTTTCGAGTATAAAATTAATAAGTATGAGTTCAAGACGAACAAAGTCAAACATAAAATGCTCGCAAATTGCTTGATTTATTTATATCCCTAAGCTTGATGTGCTTTAAAATGAAATTAATTAGTTTATTTAAGTGGGTCACGATCCTCAATTGATAAGTAGAGACCTAGGAGTGGGAGGTTAGGTAAATTTTTGTCATTTTTAAAACATAAATATGACCTATTTTTAAGTTTTTAAAAAAATCATGAGTTTTTAAAAAGTAAATTATTGTTTGTTATATATAAGTTAAAAAATAAAAAAGTTAAATTGATTTGAGGATTTATAAGTTCTCCATTTTTTAATAATTTTTTATATTAAAACTTACTAGATGTACTTCAAATATAAGTTATAGCGTGTCGCTTAGTAGCTGATATAAACTATTTAGTTATAGTGCTTATGAATAAAGCTCGCATAGTATTTATATAAAATAATATACTAAAACACTCTCTTGTAGTAAGTGATAATTTAGTCACATTCGTTTATAATTTTTATTTAGTGAAGTTGTTTAGCCATAATCTCAGATATATATAAGTATAAATTTTTACCAAGATATTAATATATTTAAAAAGTTTTTTGTTTATATAAAGATATATTTGACTTAAAAACAACACAAGCCGAGCATCATTTGATTTCGGAGTCTGAATCAAAGGACGTAAAATCTTACGAGCCACGCTACCAAATCTAAGCCTGTTTTTTCTTCCAACTTGGGTGTACTTTGCTTGGTTCGTTAGAAGGGATGGCCGTTGCTCTTGGGTTTCGAGCCTCAACATGACGAGCAGTCATTAGAGGCGTCGGTAATGTTGACGATATCGCTGTCAGAGTAACGTGTTTCTGTGGCTTACGTGCATTTATCTGTTACTGTTAGTGGAGGAACATGGCTTCACTCATGCGATGTTGGAGATGCCTATCGCTAGTTCGACAATATGTCGCATGGTTCCTGTTCGCCGGTTAATCTTTTGATGCTTGTGGGTTCTAATCAATTTTATTTTTTTTGGCTAATAAGCTCCTTATCCAACATCACTAGAGGGAGATGAGATTGTAATAAATCAGTGGGCACCTTTCTTGGGAAAGAAGAATTTTCAGATTAGCCTATTGGATTCCATTTCTTTTCAGCAGGGCCACATTACTATGAAATATTCAGTTCTTCCAAGTTCTTGATGAATGTTTCTCCAACGGAAGATCCCATCTTTACAAAAATGGCCGGTTAACCTGTGGAGGCTTCAATCCAACTTTCGAGTCCTTTGATCTGTTTGCTGCTGCGATTTGTTGAGGGCTCACCATATATGTCCCTATACATGTTTCCAAGATATCCCTCCTGTTAGCGGAAAGTAAACCTTTACTTTCTTCGCGCCTTTATCGAGAACTGGTGCCACTAGTGTCTCTGAACCGATCATTAATTGCTGATACGTTATATGTTGCACATGCTCATCGTCGGGAAAATGGAGTAACAGATGCCTAGCAACTGGTGTGCCTCTTTCAGTCGCTTCCTGTCAATGCAGTGGTACAACATGCGAAGAATGAGTGAGTCCCAACATTGGTGAGATGGTAATTACACAATACAAGAGTATATTGAACTATCATATGAGGAACTCTACCTTCACAAGTTGAATTCGGTAGAACTCCCAAGCCTTGTAAACCCTTTGCAAAACGCGCAGTGTGACATGGTTCGCCTGTTTGAGTAGACTGTACACTTGCAGATGGTTTGTTGCCCTGTTTTGGTAAAACCGCAAGGATTTATATCAGTGAAGCTCACAAATTGTCAACAATAAGTTAAGGATTGTGCTGATCTTTTTAATTGCTTTGTTACCACTGTATAACGTTTTGCAAAAACTGACTTCATAGCGCAAATTACAGGTGAAGATCAAATGCAAACACTAGGCGATCTTTCTGCCACTTGCATCTGGTTTCAAGTTGAATATACTTCATGTGTGCGGAAGACTACGTTGAAGGCATTTAGCTCCATCCACCGAAGCAGCAATTCTTCACTTCTTCGGTATCTTATGAGAGGTATGTCCACAGCGCAGTAGCCTCCAGTATCACTATGGTTGAATCCGTAACCAGATAACCCAGTGCGTAGCATTCCCAAGCCAGCACTCTTTATTCCATCGTTTTTTGCCAGCTAACCATCTGATCACCTTCCCAAAATAGCATGCCCCACTTTGGGCTTTCCCTGAAACCAGCTCTCATAAAAAACACTAAATTGTCGTCGGGGTCTTTTTACATCTTGGCTTAGTTTCCACTCTTCCACGAACTCTCTATTTACCTGAGCCCTCAGTTCAGGGTACTTATTGTGGGCTGTGATTGGATCTTCACCTGGACATTAAAAATTTTTTTGTCTTATGGAAAATCTCATAGAAAAATGTTTTAGAACACAACTTCAAGAATTTTCTCCTCTTTATGCAACCTAAAAAACAAATGATTTATTCTAAACTTGTGTTTTCTACACTGATAAAAACTATAAATTTCTCAGTATAGTATTTAGTTCATTTGAGCTTGACATTTTTCGTCCATCAATTACCATTGATTTCATCAACCAGAAATCAGTTTCTGAATTACTGTTTCTATGTATTAATAAAACACTACTATGATATTAAAACTAATAATATCCTTACCATTAAAGAGACAAGCATCCAGTGGTAGTCCTTCACCGAAATCAGCCATCCAACCTCTAACTCACTATCCACCATCTCACGTAGGATTTTCTTGAACCAGATAATTGCTGCAGGGTTGGTTAAGTCCAACATGTCCACGCTAAAAGTTGTTAAGTTTCACCATTTTTGTCCTTCACCAGCAGTTCTAATTTGTTAGCCTCTTCAAACAGGTTTCGCTTTGCGTTTGGCTTTTTTACCTGTACAGGAATGCCTTAGCAGTGGAAATACTAAATTTTTTGAAATTTTGATCAGGAAGTCTCTTAGCTTAAGCAAATTACAATTGTTGTCAGAACCACTTATACCGGAGCAAGGCAGGGATTGCAATAGGCCATCATTTTGATGTTTGCTGCTCGAAGATCATCTACAAGTTGTGTCCAATATCTGTCTTCATCAACTTCCCAGTTCCCCCAATTGAGATCCAATTATGGTCTTCCTCTGCCCAGCCCAGTCCTAAGAAAAACCAAAAACTTTAAAGCTTTGTCTGCGAGAAGGAGAGCAAGAGGACTATTTGGTATTTACCTGAAGCCAAAATGCAGAAATGGGGATATTCAATTTCTTCAACTGGTTCCAGACACGAACGACAGCATCTGTTCCCCCTTGCATTCCAACTACAGCACCAGAGAGAATCCAATTGGGAAGCTCTGGTCTCCGTGCGGTGTCTGTAAACCTTTCTACGAGTTCAACAGGAGAGCTTCCATGCAGTATTCTTCCACGAACAGAGTTGCTGGAAACCTGCATGTTAAAGCACAATCCAAAAATGTGATGACAGATGACAAGGCTGGGTAGAAATATCCAAAAATCAAATAACTGGAGTTCACCATTGTGGCGATAACTAACAAGTTGTACTGCAAATTATGGAAGAGAATTATCAATTGCAAAGCCGTGGCGTATTACATTAGATGATACAAAAAACGCTGACTCCAAGAGGAGAAGCACATTCGATTTTCAACATTGATGTTTACCTGGATTTGTACTCTATCTGCTCTCGTCAAATCAAATACCGAGTAACTGTATCCTTCTAGATAAAGTGATCTCATCTTGCTCGTCATAAAAAATAGGGATGGAGCTTAAGTGGTACTTCGGTCGGCCCCAGACCTTCAAAAGTTAGACTACTGTTACAGAGACGGAGAGTCTGGATCCAAATTCATAAACAGAACGCCGTGTGAGAAGCTTAAACATGTATGAAATGGTGGGCAGGACTCTACCTGTAGCTTACTAAATTGGCGGCGAAAGTAATTGGTTGATCACCTCTTCCAATACCTTGTTCTTGCACAAATACTGCCTTTGAACTCCATGTGTGAGAATTGCTCTCCAAAGACAAAGAACTTTTCATCCCTCTCACTTGAATAAGTCACCACCACCCTATTGAAGTTCAAAGATTTACCCACCCTGTTTCGAAATTCATCCACTTCATTCAACAGTAGGGAAAAACCTTGCGACCTTGATAGACAATGGAACTGCAATCTGAATTTCTTCCTCATACTTTTTATCTTTCTCGTTGGAGACGAGATGGAGAGTCTCCAATTGGGTGGTCCAAATTTTACTTGAAAACCAACTTGACTAAAGTTTTTCTTATCAAACAAGACCCAGTACTTTGCAACAACAGAAATCTTTCCCAATTTTGCATGGGTACACCTTTTTACCGCTGGTGGATCTAAATCTCCATTGATATACTTCTCAGCCTTCTTGCTACTGAAGACCCAGCCTTTGATGATCACAGCTGGGAATTGGGTGGCTTTCAAATTGGACTCCAGTGAAGGATCACGATCAAATGCCTCATAGGGCTCGTCCATCTGATTTACCACCCTGATCTCGTCCACAGACTGGTGTCTACAAACAAAGTGAACCTTTCTATATTTGATAGCAAACGCCCCCTGCTCTCCTCAGCCTCCGTCTCTGCAAGAGCCGCGAAGACAAAGGCCTTGCCGGGTTGGTAGAGAAGGTGGCCTTGCTGGGCATGGACTTGTGAGAAATGGACAGGCTACCAGCATTTTGGGAGCTCCAGAGAAGCTGGAAATCACTGGCGATCCCAAAAGCAGGTGGTACAGACGTGTGCTCAAGGTGGGAGAAGAGTGCGCCGGAGAGAAGAGGGAGGGACTTTGGGGTGGAAGGGAATGGGTTGTCGATGCGTTTGTGGTGCTTGTTGGAAACATTGCTCAAGGTGGCGATGCCTTACTCGTTCAAGAGATAGGCCTCTTGGATTCTGAATATTCTTACCAGTTCAACAATTTATAGGATTCAAGATTCACGTTTATACGTGCTACGTTAGATTCTGATGTTGGATGTCAGGCCTTGGGAACTTACGTAGGTAAGGCATTTCAACCCAGACTGCAAGAATTCGTCAAATGGCTGCCTAATCTACATTTTGGTTATTTGAATGCCATCGTTTGTGCTTTTTCCACGCAAATGCCATCGGCGAGATGTTTGGCAGGAAAAGTTGCAGAGATTTTGATCGGCTCAATGGCAACTGCACTTACCTTAAATTGATTGTCTGGGAAAAAAATTTTACGTTTCTATTGGCGAATTTTATTGATCATAGAAGTATAATACCTTTGTCAAACTAGTGTTCCTACCTTTTATCAGTTTTTAATGGTAAATTATTAAAATGCCCTAGGTATAATATTAATAAGGGTAAAATTGAAATTAAAATTTTAAAAACCTAAACTTACCCGACGGCGGCGACTGGGCGACGGGGGGACGATCTGGAGGGGTGAGGCGCAGTCGGCGGGGGAGGTGGGGAGGGAGAGGGAGGGGCTGGCGGGGGAGGTGGGGCGCGGCGGGTGTAGGGCGGGCCGGGGCGGGGTGGGGTGGGGCGGGGCGGGCGCGGCGGCGACTTGGAAGGACAATGGGTAAGAAATAACTGTGGTGGCATTTTTGTAATTAAAACTTGACTCGTATCCGACTCGAGTATAAAATAATAATTAATTCAAAATAATTTTAAAAAAATCTAAAAAATATAAAACAATATCATAAAATATAATATATATAATAATATCAAAATGACATTAATATTTAATTTTATATATTTATTTATAAGTTATTAAATTATTATATATGACCGATTTAGACCGATTCAGACGTGGATTCAATTGGACCGGTTCCTATCCGATTTCGATTCCGATTCCGACTCCCTGGAAAACCGATTTCGATTTCAATTCCGATTTATGCAACCATGGTGCTAACGTGAGCCCAAGGTTAAAATATCCTAGTTTTCTGTTATAATTGATGTTCATTGCAAATTGTATCTACCCTTGTTCCTCGCGTGGTTCATCTCAATTTTCGGAAGGAAATTTTTTAGTCTCCAAATAACTATATGCAAGCTACCTAGCAGGTGTACCGGGACGTGGTTTACAAACCAATTCATAATAAATTCACAGAGTTTGGAAAAAAAATTAAAGCAAAAGTCATTATTTTCATATAGGGTTGTTTTAAGTTAGATTCACATTTTAGAAGTATAACCTCATATATATGATATCTTTTTAACACATTTTACACATAAAAAATTTAACACGTCTCAAATTGTAATACTGTGTTTTGCATAAATATGTAGTCACGCATTACAACCCGTATAGTTATTTAGAAGTTGTTATAAAATCATATTAACGTATTATTTTAGCTCTAAATCATGAAAAAAAAGATTTGCTAAGTAGTATGAGCCCTAACCAACCATCCTTAAAATGTAAACTGGGCACAGCTGTCCTTATTGTCTAACCATCGATAAAATTTAAATAGTTCATATTAATTTGAATTGATACTAATTTCTTCAATAAATTTATTATAGGTGTCAAATAAAAACCTACCTTTTTATGTTTATTTAATATGAGTCTAAGTCGAACTTTTAATCGAATTTTTATTGAATCAAACATTGACATTGATATAGACCAAAAAAGCCCTACCTGGCATCCTAGATAATGTCCATTCGTCATCGGCATCATTATTCACTAACAAAAATAATTACTATTAAAAAGATTATTATTTTATTATTTGAATCAAAATTGTATCATCAAAAAGCTTTGGGTGTTCATCACGGGTAATTGATATATTTAGTTGTTGAATCACATTTAATTAAAATTTAAAAATATAAATAAAATATTCAGTTAAGTATTAAAATTACATTTTATCATCACTATTTTATTAAATATCGATTAAACTACAGGTTTCAATACTCGAGAGCGATGGGTCCGATTATTATTAGGAAAGGGGTGGGGAAATGTAAAGAGAGGAAGGAGGGAGGGAAGAGAAGAGAAGAGAAGAGAAGAGAGATGGCGTTTGCGGCGAGGAGTGTGAAGGTGCCACCGAACTCGGCATCAATGGAGGAGGCGAGGGGCAGAGTCCTCAACTTCTTCAAGCGGGCATGCCGCTCCCTACCCGCCATCATGGACATCTACAACCTCGACGACGTCGTCACCGTCTCCCAACTCCGCTCCGCCGTCTCCTCCAAATTCCGCTCTAACTCCCACATCTCCAACCCCAAGGTCCTCTTTTTTTCTTCTTCTTCCCAACCGTTTTTTTATATATGTTTCCGAACTGTTTGCATATAGTTGGTGTGTACTGTTGACCCTGCCGGAGTTTTGAGGACCTCTTTAATTTGCCGATGGCGGGTTTTTAACTGATTCAACGCTGTTGAGGCCTCCTGGAGTCTGCAAATTTTAGGGATCTGATATCAAAAGATATCATTTTTTTTAATGATTACAAAAAACCCCCCACTTTGTTGGTGGATGGGCTAGAAGAATTGGGTTTTTTTTCTGGTGGAGAAATGAAGAATATAGGCTTTTCCAGGTAGAGGAGTTGTCATGGATTGTCATGTTTGGTTTGATTAAAGATGTCAGGTTGTTTTGGCAAGGTATTTATTTATACGAAATTTATGTTTCCTATATTGGCCAAGGCAATGCCTATAGAATATTGTGTTTAATCCTTGCATGTAATAAACTTTTGCCGCATTTAGATGATGATTATGCATATCATTCCCCTTGTTTTGGAATTTGATCCACCCTCGATGAGAAGTGGTTCAGTATTGTTACCATGCTTAGAACTTGAAAGAAAATAAATATGTCGTTTTTTATGATCCATCCGTTCGGAAGTGTGCTTAGTTGACCACGCGATTAAACTTTATATTTTTCTTTCACAAATAATAATTATCGAACTTTGTATTTTGCTTCCACAAATAATAATTATACTTGCAGTGTGTCGATATCTATCCTTTTTGCCCTGGGGAGTTGCTTTAGTAATTATTCATATGAATGTTCCATTGGCCACCACAAATATTTTTTGGTCCCTTTTTCTTTTAAAGCTAACTATTTTCTTGAAATTTTTTGTGGGCTCTTGGTTTTTCATTGAAACTATCCTTGCAAGTTATTATATATATATATAATTGTCATGATTTGCAAAATACCATAAGTTATAATGTGTAGATTAATTGCACCTTATGTTCTTACATATTCCAGTGTTATGCGCTTTGTGTTTTCCACATAATGTTACTTATTCTTCTAAAGGGCGCAGGGTAAAAAGTAGTCTCTTTTAGTAAATGCTATTGGTCAAAGGCTACAGAATACCCGATTTATTTGTGTGAATAAACTCGTGTGAAATGCCATATGGATTACCATCTGGTATGGTGCGCAAATTATTGCAGATCATGTTCAGTTTACTTTTATGGATCAAATTTAGGAGCTGCTGATAAATTATTTTCTGATCCCAATCTGAAGTTTTGAGTGATTTTTTGTTTGTAGAAATATTTAATGAGATGACAATATAGGGAATGAAGTGGACTGATTTGCTCTTTCCAAGTGCTTATTTTCGGTTTGTCTAGTTGAAGTTTACTCATGCTTGTCAATGTCTCTTGATTAAAATTTTAAATTGTTGATGCTAAACTATTGATCATGGCAACTTTGTAATTGAAATAAATATGGTCTTTACTTTTTTGTTTCACGGAAGTTTATGATTATCTATATTTTGTGAACTACAGTCATAAGGTTTCTTTTTAAAATTTGTCATAAAAATTTAATATGCTTCTTTGAAAGGAAATCTTATTTTTGAAAGTTCCAAATACAGGTTGTTGATCTGCTTGTATTCAATGGAATGGAGGAACTCAACAATATTGTGGAGCACGCAAAGCAACGACACCACATTATAGGGGAGTATGTCATTGGTCAAGAGGGGCTCGTGCAGGACAAAGACACAAAAGATAAAGGAAGTTCAGGATTTCTGAAGCAGTTCTACAATACCAACTACTTCTAAAACTGTTGCAAATCCAAAGTTACTGGTCATGTTCCGTTTTCTCCCACTGATGTTAATGTGCACTATTCAGTATTGAATCTGAAAATAAAATCATGGTACTGGCCACTGTTTCTGTGTTTGTTTTCAATTTAATGATTTCTAGGATTTTCAATCATCATATCCGGTTTTTGCCTGCTGAATATTGTTACCAAGGAGAGAGACATTTGAGGCTCTTTGGGATACTCTGTTTTGAGAGATCCTTGTTAATGATTGGAGCTGTTTGAACATTTGTGGAATGAAAGAACTTGCGGCCTCAAATTCTATCTTCTAATTTGGATAAGCAGAAATTTGTGCACACTAGTTCTGGTTCACAAGCAGCAGCAGGTAGAACATTTCATCACTTAGGGTAAAGTCACCCCAAGTTTTCAAGTATTGTCTGTCCAGTACTTGGTTGAAATGAATTAGGAGCTCAAAACACTAGGCCGACAACATTTATAGTTTTAGTGTTTATGTCGTAGTCAGTTGGTTGCCATCTTTCAATATTTTACATCCACAAGCATTGGGGACTGAGTTTAACGAGTCAATCAGATGGTATCACATCTTTCGGCTTTCTGGATTAGAGATTCCAGAGTCTCGTATGGACGAACATTATCTGCCTTAAGCTATCATATGCTGGAATTTTGCCTACACATGGGCTCCAAGCAAGAGTTGATACTGCAGCACCCGCCCAACGTACCCCAAATTTCTTATGGTACGGAAATCTTCTCAGAGCCGTGTATATATATCCCCTTCTCTTGTGTAATTGTCTAACACAGCTGAGTAGAGTAAGATAAAGACTTCACATATCATGAAATGAAATGAAATAAAATTTTAAAAAAAACGTGTGATGCGTACCTGTAAGAAGAAGGGAGGAAGAAACCTGGCAGGCGAGAATCATCGCCCACTTGTTGATAAGCTCAGACGTGGATGCTTCTTCCTTCGGCTAAAACCGTTCCTAAAAATTCTAAAACGCGAAGAAGCAGGTTTCGTGGCTTACGTACACAGGAGTGGAGTCTGGAGATCGAAGGCCATGAGCTGGTGGGCCTCTGGTTGCTTGGGCTACAGCTTATGAACAGGTCCACATTTTTTGTTGCTAGTTGGGCTAATTTGTTTTGGGTGAGTAGTTTTAAAACTAACATTTAAAAAAAAAAAAAACATTTAGAAAAAACAAAACTTGTATCTTTGTCTCCATAAACTTCCCAAAATAGTCCTACTTCTTCACAACTTTTACCTTTTTCAAGTAAAACTGATCTGTAGGTAGCTCTACGTCGCCAAGACTTTGTGATTGTGGCTCTGATTCGATAATAAAGTCAAAGACGGCATCATAATAATCATCTACATTTTATTTATTTTAAATAGCCGTAGTTTAGTGAAATTAGCCTCGTAGATTATAGATTAGGATCTTAAGTTAATATAAAATTAGCGGAAAAATTACGAAGAAGAAGATATGTTAAAGACCTCATAAGTGGGTTTCATGGTTAAGGAGATAAAATTTACATTTAATTAATGCCAGTCCTTATTATTATCATATAATAACTTGAATTTTGAATTAGCTTGGAGTTGACTCCGGCTCATTACTTTTTTTATCGGTTACCGTGTTGAGCCACATCACGAGTTTTTGAACTATTTTTAGTGTAATTGATTGATCAGTTTCCTGAGTAATGTTGGGCCATTTATCTTGCAAGTATTATTGTGCTTTATAACTATTTTTATGCTATTATTAAAAAAAATTAAGTTGATAATGTACCCAAAGCAGAATAAGCCAAGAGAACATTCTTACATGACTTGTTCCTTGTTATGGAATAAATGTTTAAAGGAACTTTCTGAAGTATATGTGTGTATTGCCAGTTGGTTTCAACTTGCATTAACCTAAATAATTATTAGGGGCCACCTGATTACTTCCGGTTTTCAAAGGCCAAACTTCTAATCATTGATTTACTTTCCCCTTCATGGTACTAGTTACTATGTGCATGCATGCTTTATTAATCTCTGATTGAAACATTGGCACTTGTATGACATGGTCTAGAAATGACCGCCACTATATATGATTAATCAGTCCTCTTGTATATGTGGTGTATCTTCCCTTATTCAATATTGATTGCAGTAACTAAACTGTTCTGAAGTGAAGAAAGTATATATAAAAAAAATGCAAAGAGAATATTTCACTGCTTTGACGCATATCCTTTATGTGCCCAGAACTCGACCACATGAACATTCTGCATCCCCATAGCGTCTTTAGAAAGCGGTGTAAACTAAACACAATAAGAATTAACTTCCATAAAGCATATATTTTCTTACAAGATCCCATGTTTGTGCTATCTTTTTCTGCTCTATCTCGCCTGCTTTTTTTTTCCGGTGTTCATAAATTACTTGGCCATCATTCACCAGGGCTTGTTATTCTTGTGCATCTGCCGATGGATATCCTTTTGCACTGGGGATGTCCTGGTCTTGGATTGGCCCGCCATCCCACTAGAAACAGGCTTGGCCCACTTAAGCTTTTTAATATTAATTGCTAAAGTCCATATAATGAACTTCTAAAAAAGCCCTCTGAAATGAACTCCTTTATGGAACAGTGTGACTGGCAAGAGGACAAAGCCAAAATGAGATGCAATGATGCAAAAATCCAAGGTTCCAATCTTTTCCTTGAGTTACTAGGTAAAGAAGGTTGAGTTCCATTCATGTGAGGTTTTCTTCATTTTGCCCGCTAGAGCTGGTGGAGAGGTTGGCCTGTATGACAACCTTATTAGCCTGACATAAAACCTGTTTTCTATGCCATTTGCATCAGCTTGGACCCTGTGAAAATTGGGGTTGATCACATGTTTGCATCTTCATTTGTGCGGTTCTAATTTGTAGTAAAGAAGACATGCGTTGGTCAAGATCAGACAGCAGAAGATGCGAGTTCATGCCCGGATCAACAACGTTCTCATCCGTTTCAACTTGCTCACTTTTCTGCAAAGACCTTTTTAGTTTTTTAACTCTCGCCATTTCTCTCTCACAAGGATTAACAAAAGCAGAAATTAAGCAGAGTAGTCCCATGCACTTGAGATCTGTTGTATATATGTATATATCTATGTAGCCATGGAAAGATTCTTTCTCTGTCTCTCGACCTCGATACAAGAATCACAATAGGACAATGGGAAACTCATATTTGGTTACATATATAGGGTGACTGTGAGCATGCATGCACATTTTTGATGGTTCACAAGGTGATAGAGAAAGGTGAGTTGATGTGAACATCACTTGTTAACTGTAGATTGTAAGCATAGCAAAAGTAGCTGCTCGAAACGTGGAATAGAATCTTCCTCAATATTCAAAAAATACATCACTCCCCTTTTAATTTCGTGGAAATGAATCAATGATGATCTGCTCAAATATTTATTGTACATGTATATATCTTCACCATATATATAATTTGCAATTATTAATTGCGGATCTTAATCTTGCACCTAGAATGTTGATATGTTCTTGTTTTATACGTATACATCGTTTATATCATCATCGATCCATCACATCTTTTATGACCAAATGTCTCCCGTCTCTTTTGCATTCCCCATTTTTGCAACAGTTAGTAGACACGCAACTGATCAGACTGCACCGTGACCGGTTCAAATAGGTAGGCCCTTGGCTGGCTGGCTGGCTTCTTTGACTCCATATATGATAAATACAACTTTTATTATTTTTACTAGGACTCTTTTTTCGCATTCTTACTTTCGTATTGAAAGCTTACTTATGATTACACTGCTAATGCTACGTACTATATTAATTACCAATATTCACTCGATCAATGTCTTTGATCATTATATAAATGTCATGAAAAAAGTACTCAGAAATCAGTGAAGCTTTTGCCTGTTTGTATATATGGCACTGTTTAATCAATAAACAACAAAATAGTCAGCGTTGGCAAATGGGTTTCTAGAGATACATCTAATCTTGCTAAAATGGAAGGGTTCAGAGTACACGGTAGCTAGGTAGCTCAAGTATCAGCTGCTTAGCCACCTCTTGCTTATGAAGGATGCATATGTAGGCAGAAATGTCAGGATGCATATCATGTGTCTAGGCACTGTGTTAACGGAAAGAGAATGGTTTTACTGAATTCGGAATTCCATGGTGAAGGCTAGGGACAGAGATCTGCAAAACAGAAAAAAAATCTTTCCTCAAAGCCAAGAGGGTGAGCAATCAGAGGATATGTGTAGTATACTATCCCCCTCTTCCCATATGCATTCCAGTCACGGGCACGCCTTGAAACTATGAATTGATAACAAATTTGGTTTATAAAAGAACATTCCCTCCATTGGGAAGAACATCTCCATCTAAATTAAGGATCATGAACGCTCTCAATTCATCTACTAATAATTTACTCTCCATCTTTCCAGCTGCCGGCTCTTCTTCCACTCAAAACAAATTGATGTGTTCCGTGTTACATTACTCAAGATGGTCAATAAAAGGGAAATGACAGCATGCTATCAGAGAACCTCTAATTATGAGCTGTTCAAACACTATTACAAATGCATGCAAAATACAAAGTGATGATCTCAAGCTATAACACACAAAGAATAAACAAATTAATTATCTAATATTCTAAACGTTTTCACTGGCAGCTGATCATGGCTATAGCTAGCTGTTAAATTATTTCCAACTATTAATACCAAAAGTTGAATATTTATGCACGACTTCCAATATCTACAAGCTGTATAAATATACATGGACAAGGTGATCAATGAGTACTTAGAACATTCACAAAAGAGAGATCCTCAAATATAAATACCTGGAGAAGGCTAAATATATGCATTGCAGTGGCACAAAGAGATCAGGCCAGGAGACAAGAGGAAAAGAGAGGAAGAAGGTCTAGATCTTAAAAGGGCAAGAAGAATATGAGAGCAGGGATTGATCTCATATGCTAGTGTACTGGTGGAATAAGGAGAGACAGGAAGATGGCTTTCTTGGTTGAGAAGTGCGGGGAGATGGTGTTGAGTACCGTCGATGAATCGTCTCCCATGAAGTCGGTGCCCGCACCTTTCCTGACCAAAACATACCAGCTCGTGGACGACCCTTGCACAGACCACATTGTCTCGTGGGGTGAGGATGACAGCACCTTCGTTGTGTGGAGGCCTCCTGAGTTTGCAAGAGACCTCCTTCCCAACTACTTCAAGCACAACAACTTCTCCAGCTTTGTTAGGCAGCTCAATACCTATGTATGATCATGTTCTTTTATTTTTATTTTTATGATCAATAGTTTAATACATTAACCGTTCTCATGTTTTCTACGTCGTTTCCCATGATCTAGTTACTTTTATGTTTCTGGGTTTTTATCAAGTACTAGTTTCAGGTGTCAAGATTACTTCTTAAGTATGTTGGTGTTGATCTTTCTTTTTTTCACTGATATGCGAAATTATTCAGCTCCACCTGCATATTCGATTTGTGCTTTCTGAATGTCTTTATTATATTGTCACTTAGTTGAATGATAAAAGTGTCATGTACATGATATTAGATAGATGATTTCTATCAGGTACTGGATTATGATTTGATGAATACGTTTCCTTATAAGCATGATTGCTGTCGAACGAGAATGCAGGGATTTAGGAAGATTGTAGCAGACAGATGGGAGTTTGCAAATGAGTTCTTCAGAAGGGGAGAGAAGCATTTGCTATCAGAGATCCACAGAAGAAAAAGCCCCAACGGTAACCCGCAGCAGCAGATGCTTCATGACCATCATCATTACCATGATTTAACAGGGCCTTTGGTTACCAGCACACCCGTTGAACTAGGTGCTGGGTGGGGAATCCAGTCCCCATTTCCATCAACAGGTGCAGAAAGCCATGTCCTGTCAGCTCTAACAGAAGACAACCAGAGGCTTAGGAGGAGGAACACCATGCTCTTATCAGAGCTCTCCCACATGAAAAAGCTCTACAATGACATCATTTTCTTCCTTCAGAACCATGTGGCTCCTGTGCCCATCAGGGACCATCACAGATCCAACACTTCTGCTGCTACCACTCCCACTCCCACTCCCACTCATCAAGGGCCCATGCTCGTTGAACTTGACCCCTCTAGCCCAGATCAGGCCACCCCTCATCAAGAAGACTTGAAGCTCTTTGGTGTCCCTCTCCCAGGAAAGAAGAGATTGCACCCAGAATCACTTGACTTTGATCATTAGCACGTACTACTAGCTAGTCAATCAGAAATACACAATGAGATGTAGTTTGCAATTAATTGTAACTTGTGTACTCGGCTTATTCATGGCTAAACTACTTGCCATTAGTAGTTCTCTATTCTAATCTCATATTTGGGAGTAGCTAATTAATAACGGCGTGCTCGTTATTATTGGAATGAGCTGATCATCACTCTCAACTTCTAACTTTATTTTTGATCAGCTATATTAATATTTTTAAGTAGTGTAAATTATATATTTATCAAATTAAAGTGTGAAAAAAGTAATATATACTAATTTTATATAACTTGTTATATATAATAAGTATTTTAATATGAATCAGTTTGAGTTAGTTTGGAGTCGATTTCATTCCATTAAATGCCCAGTTCCAAGTTTTTGAATTATGATCCCAATTCGAATGTAAAAAAAAATGGATATTTACCACATGACCAACCGATCAACATCTCACTTTGAGTGTGTGGATGAGAAAGAAAAGCAGGTATAGTCATGAAGCAAAGATGGGATTAGTCAAAACCAATTATATGTAAAGATTAATGTATAGCAAGGCTGGAAGCACTAATTCATTCATGAATTAGTGATACAACTGCTAGCTGGGAGAAAATGAAAAAAGTGATGAGATAGAAATGTGCAAGGGATGGATGAGAGTGTATTAGGCAATCATTGTTGCTTCTATTTTACATCGCTCTCAAGTGTGGAATCTGAACTTTCTCACCCTTGTGAAAAGAAGAAGGCCTAAAGCGAAGGATCAGTGGCGTTTGAGCGAGCAGAAAGAGAAAGAAAAGGCTGTGAAAAGGATGGGTGATGGAGGCAAAGATTGCTTTGGGATTGTGCTACCATATAATGCTCTTCTTTATCACTTCATCCGCTTATTCCCTTTCTTGTTTTTTGTCGTTGTTTTCGACTTGGCTTGGTACTCCCTGCTTCCATGAATCATGCAGATGGCCACTGTAGCCAAATAAATGTTCATATTTTTATAATAATACATATAGGTGAGTTATATACCACACGCACAACTCACAACTCACAAGATAGTTCTCAGTAGTATTTGCAGTACGGCCTTACAGTTCTCTGTATAAACACTGGCTCAACACAAACCCTGCCAAGCTCCCCTTAGTTCAGAATGCTGCATGCTGCTTTATGCTATATATATCATGCACTCTGCCATGTGCCAATCAATCAAAAGTGATATATAAAAGACATATGTTCCGATCTACTATATATACATTACTAGCTCTATCCCCAATATGCATCACCACATGCTTGCTTTGTCATAAAAAAACAGTCTGGTAGCTACTAAACCTGTAGCAATCGCAACTTAACTAACAGGAAGGCTCCATCATGGCCCAAATCTGCTATGTACAGTCCAATGTAAGTTGGGCCATAAATGAAGCGACCATGCTCATAGAGGCCCAACTGCATATACATTGTGAAATGGGCTGAAATGCAGAAACAATACGTACAAATTTAAAAAATAAAGGAAAACTTTATTATTATTATTATTATTATTATTATTATATATATTTACCCATCTCCCTAATGCTTCTTATGAGAACTTGGACAAATAAAAATTGACTCTTACTAATCATGACAGCAAAATACGAACAAGAAGTTCCCGGGAGAAGCGTCAAGCAAAGCCATCGTCGTTATGTTGTTCTATTTGGCATCTAATTTCAATATAAGAAAAATATATATGTGAGAAAGACTATTGTTTAATGTTTTTTCATAGCCCACTTGAGTTCCATTTAACTCTCGATATTAATCACAAAATTCATTTGGAACTTAAAAGAAAAAGCAAGCGCGGCGTTGTATTGCTTGTTCAACTTGAAATTCAACAATAAAAAAAATTATGTTTTAAAGAAAAGCGCAACTAAAATAATACAAAATGACTTTACAATAAAAATTGAATAAAAATACATATATAAATTAATGCACTGGCCGTATTCTTTTCCTTTCGTCAATTAGCACAAGTTATTAAACGGACAAAGTTAAATTTATTTTATATTTAAATTTAATTTAAATAACTTAAAATTCATGTAAACACGAAAAAATATAAACAAATTTTGACCTCGACTCAAAATGCTCGTGGCTCGTTTAATTAGGTATTCCCGGGAGATTATAACAGTCAGTCCGAAGCTATGGTATCGACGTACGGAACGGCACGACCGCACGAGAGCTTCTAACACTCTGAGAAGCTGCAAAAAAAAAACGATCAAAATCTTTCTCCTTCCCTCCGATTTCTGTTCATCGATTCGATCTGCTCCAAGGTTCTTAGTTCTTTTATCTCGTGTTTGTTTGTTTGTTTGTTTTTACGCTCTCAACTAGTTTTGCATATGAAGTTCAAAGAATTTTTTTTGTCGTTGACCAGTTCCATTCTTGTCTGCTGTCTTTTAGACACAGTGAGCAGCTGGTTGGAGCTGATAGCACAAATATGCAGGCCGCTATTTCGCTCAAGCGGTTTGTGGTGGGAGACGACAAGGCTTGCTTTGGCTCTGCGCTTGTTGTGCCGAGGAGTGGGAGGAGGAAGGCTACGAATCTATCCATCTCTGCTGCATCAAAGAATGGTTAGCTCTCCAAGTTTGAACCTTTGATGGGATTAGTAATTATATAAATTGAGAAGTTAATTAATTCTCTGCGAAGGGGAACAGAAGAAATTGGTTCTTTTTGCAATCTAGGATAAAAATCTTTTATAAGTGAGTTTTATTTCCTTGGATTCCGATTTTGAAACACTTGCTTATCGAACGGCAGATTTATGATACTGATGTGCATGTCTAGAATTTGCATGATAAAAGTTATTGACGTTGGAAGCAGAGACGTTTCGATTTTGATGAATGTGTCAATTGTTTTAATTTTTATTTTATTTTTTATAAAATATGGTCGTTGAGGTGTGCGTCTGAGGAATGCTTGGAGAAAATCTTTATCAATGTTTATCATTTGTTACACTTACACCATGTTCGCTGCTTGTTTAGTTGTTACTCGTGTTGAGATGGCATTTTCTTTTCTACTGTAGTGGCCGCACACGAAATTCAGGACGCTTTAAAGCGTGCTTTGGCTAAAAAGGCAATGGAGTTTGTAAAGTCAGGAATGGTGGTTGGTCTTGGCACTGGAAGCACGGCATCAATTGCCATTGAAGAACTTGGCAAACTGATCAAACAGAGGAAGGTTCCGGATAATATGATGTTTTCATGAGTTGTTTTCAGAAATTCTGTGGTACATATTTTATATAGAGTGCGAAAGAATTATTTAGCTTGTCTGCGTGCTTTCAGCTGAAAGATATTGTTGCAGTAGGAGCAAATTACCAGTCACGGGTACTTGCCAGGCAGTATGGAGTAACTACTGTGAGTTTGTAAATCATGAAAATCTGTTAACTTACATGGAGTTTTAGTTGAAAGTCATAGTTCGGATAACACTGTAATGAATCAAAGGTCACCTGTGCACCTTGAATGTAGGTTGGTTTGAACGATGTCAACAAAATTGATATTGCTATTGATGGCGTGGATGAAGTAGACTTCAATAAAAATCTTTTGAAGGTCGAAGGCATATTTTTTGTGCATCATCTTTGTTGAAATTTTATTTTGTGCTGACATTTTAGATTTTGATTTTTTAGGGAGGTGGAGCAGCACATACAATGCAAAAGGTAACAAAGACATTAGTCTCAAATCACCGTTTGGTGGTCTGAAAAAATAACAAACCTATTAGCTAATCCTGTCTGATGCAATTCTTAGTGTTGTCACTGTGTGCAATAAGAAAAAGCATGGAAAGTTGTCAGCAATATGCTTGTTGTAGAGGAAATTGCTGCTATTCATACTTGCAAAATTTTATTATGTGTTCTCGAATTTGGTTTATACAAAGCTCATGTTACTTATTTTTCTGTTAATCAAGTCTCTATATTAGCTATCAATTCAAAATACTGTACATGGTATAACCCAATCATCAATATTCGAGCTAATTTGTGTTGTCCTACTTTGTTCTCTCTAGGAATATCATATCTTCCTTCCACTTTGTTGCAGATAGTAGATACTGCCGCTAGAGAATGCATTATATTGGCAGACCAATCAAAAGTTGTTCCACAGCTTGGGACAACATTTCCCATACCAGTGAGTTACTTACATTGCATTTTTCTTCTTAACTTCTCTGGGAAATGGTTATTATCTCTGTACTTGGGCTTTATGCTTGTTTCCAGGGATAACTGCTAATAAAATATATTGAATTTTTGCACTTTTTTTAACTTCATCATGCCTAGTAATATTTCCTTTGGACATACTGTTTTTACCCGGGTAAGCCTAATAAAGAGTGGAAATAGACAGCACAAGATAGGAAGAATAGCTTGCTTCCCTCCTTGCATTTCACTCCTATTTATAATACATGTTTTCATTATTCAAGAGTGTAGTACATGTATGAGAACTAAATGAAGACAAAGACCCTAAAGGAGAATACAAAGAAACTAGATACGTTACAAAGAACCAAGTCATAGAATGACTCATATAATTAATATCCTCAACAAAGAGCTTCTGATTTTAGATTTGTTACCTCATAGTGGAAAGAATTCTCAAGTAATCTTTTGTTATTTAGAAAAAAATATGGCATTTAAGTGCCGTGCTTTTGTCATTTGGATGAAGCACATTTAGGGAAATTGGAGTGGCCTCTTTTGACCTCTACAGATAAGCAAGTTTCTCAATGAATGAGCATTGTTGCAAGTTGTGACTTTGGTGTAACAAATAAAACGTAATTCACAGATTGTACAAGTGGTTGTAGAAGGTGAAGTTCAATCTTTGGTATATAAGCTCAGAGCGAAACTATTGCACAAATATTCACAAGACAGCTCCAACGAATTGTGCATGTTCAACAAACTATCATGTTTTTCATTTGGTTATCAACTGTGCTGAGGCAATTAGAAGCTGCAAAAGACATTAATTTACACGAACAAAATTATGTACTTGTGTGGATAGTTTATGGCATGTTAATCACATGACCTATTCTTGTTATCATAATTATTGGAACCTGCAACTTCGTTGTGCCTGTGATTTATAGTTCCCTTGATTATTCCATGGGAAATTTTTTGTGGAATAATATTGATTTTAGCCTCTTAAATGACAGTGCTTATGTTTTTACAGGTCGAAGTTCTTCCACCTGCAGTGACACCCGTGTTGAGACAACTTCTTACGCTTGGCGGAGGTAAGTTTTGTCAGTCTCTTTGTTCCTATTCCCTCCCCCACCCCTCTCCGTTTTTCTAGATAGAAAAACAATTTAGCAAAACATTGGCCTTTGATAGTTCCTGAGATTCGTTCTGCTTTGAGAAAAGATGGTCCAGTGATCAGTGACTTGGGTAATATGATTGTTGATGTGAGGTATTTTCTCTTTGAAGGAAAGATATATCTTATTGATCTTCATTACAAGTATTAGTTCTGCATGAACTGAATTTTCTCTTTTAATGACTAGCTTCTCTGGAGGAATCCAGAACCCTGCAGAGTCGGAGAAAAACATTAAGTTGATACCGGTGTCGTAGAAAATGGTAACACAATTTTCGCTTAGGATGAGATTACTTCTCTGTTTTTATTTATTCAATCACGTCAAAGTTTGCTTGAGTGTCCTGGCAGATTTCACTTATGTCTTCTTTATGAAGCATCAACATTTCTATTATTATTGCTTTGAAAATTTAAACATTTCTACTATTTCACAGCTCGCCAAAATGGTAATCAGACTAGCATCTTATAATAAAAATGTTCCATGATAGGAATTGTCACGGGTATTGCAACCACTGTCCTTGTGGGTATTCAAGATGGGGATGATATTACCGTCGTTGATTTGGCAGACTTTGTGAAAATAGTTAGTACTGCAGATGCATCTGCCTGAGTTCCCATTTGTGCCGGAAACAACACGATAATATAGAGTTATGTGTACACAATCAAGTTTGCGAATGTTTGCTGTTAAGTGTTACATGAGCAGTCCAGGTTTTCTAGGCTGGAAGTGAGCAGGTCTTTGCTATTTACAATTTGTATTGTAACATTTGTATTTTCAGACTGTTGCTTCCTCTTTTTTGCACCTACCGTAAACTTGAGTATTATTGAGCCAAAACCTTTCAGCAATCTACGTTATAGATGTGGTCATGAACATGCTATTTCAGATTGAGAATTGAGTTATCTTTCATATTAAAGTTTGAAGGCACAACCAACCAAAAGTACAATTTTATCATATCCGGACAAAGAATATGGTGAGTTCAGGTCCACTATTGCCGTCAGGATTCATCATATAGAAGGTTTCAGAGTCCTTGGACCCGATCACCCTCCCAAAGTGGGCTCTCATGTAGGCCATCTCCCCGTCCGGTAAATCATCGGTCTGGCCCGGAACCACTCCTGCGCCCATGGAGACAGCATGGAGTAGCTGCATCACGTTTAGGTCCTCCTCCGTGGGCTCCCTCTTGGCGGCATAGCCGGTCTTTCTTCCATTGCAGTACATCGTCCACAGTGGCTCCTCCATGAGTCGGACCTTGTTGGAACCAGGCTTCTTCTCGCACTCCAGAGCAATCCTTACGAGACCAGACCCCATGTCGTGGAGTAGCTTGTTGGTGGGCACGGGCAGCTCTAATAGGAGGAGAGGTAGGCATCGTGGGTTGTCTTGGATGGCCAAACTGATACGGGCCTTGCGGTGGCCGAAGAGGGTCCCTGTAGTGCGGATGCCACCCTGGACATGGCCGTCGAACCGGCAGCCACCGGAGAGGGACTGGGGAAACTTGCAAGGAGAGGTGAAGACGGGTAAGGACTGGAAGATGGACTTGAAGAGCCTGCGGGTCCTGTTGAGCTTCTTCTTTTTGGAGGGCTGCTGCAGCAGGTTGGGAGGGGAGAGTTGAGATGAGTTGGTAATTGGTGATGCCCCTCCTCCTCCTCCTCTCCCTTCTCCCCCTACACCTCTTGGTGGTGGAGGTGGGGAGGAGGGAGGGAAGGTGGGGGTGGGAGAGGAAGGGGCAATGGTGCTGGAGGGTGGCAGCAGTGGTGCAAGTCTGTTCATGTGGTGAGGAATGAAGATATGAGAGCTGAGGGAGGAGATGGATGGAGAGGAGGAGGTTGAGGAATCGTGTTGCATGTCTGGATTGTAGTTAGATGAATAAAATAGTGAGGGTTTTGAAGAGGTGAGGGAGACGTGGGCACACGACGCGACGTTGTATGGCTATATCACCTGCATTTTATTATTTAATCCAAGTTCATTTCTTCAACCCCTACCAACCCTTTACCTGCTGCTCGCTCTCTATATTCTTTGGTAATAATTGTTTTGTTCTTTCCATGGCTTCACAGTTCACACAAGGGGGAGATTCCCTTCAAAAATAAATAATAATAACATTATTATTATTATTAAATAAATAAATAAATAAAAGAAGGATGGTCTTGACTTTTAAGATATATATATATATATATATATATATATATATATATCAAAGTAGTTTTATGGTTTGGATGACTCAACTAACTTTAGGAATTATTAGTATGACTATTAATTAAGCAAGTTATTTTATGAATATTTAGCGTCCGATTCGGCTCGATTCGACTCGAAATTTGACATTTAAATATTCGAGTTTGAATTTGAATCTTACGAGTGAAACTTGAGTAAAACAATTTTTAACTTGACTTGATTCTGTTATAACTTGTACTCGACTCGTTTTTGTTATAATTCGTATTCGACTCGATAATTTAATATAATAATATACATAATAATAATATCATTTGTCTATTCAAAAAATATTTAAAATCATAAATAAATATTATTATTAATTACATACTAAAGAAAGGTGGTGAGGGTGTTTTGTTTTTTTTATTTTAAAAAATTTTTTTATTAAATTTGGGTTGTCCTTGTAATCGAACAATCTAGATTTAAGTTTGAGACACAAACATTATCTACCCTCGACTAAGATAATATATATATATTAATAAGTTTAATTATAATTAGTTATATTTATTTATATACAATAAAATAGCAAAGTAAAATCAATACACGGATAAGTCAGTTGGGAGAGAGTCATCCTAAAAATTTAAAGGTCACGTGTTCAACCCACACTCATTGCATTATTATTTTTTATTAGATACATATACAAGAAAAATAGAAATCGAGCGAGCGAGCTAGTTCAGGAACTACTTTTGAGCTCAAAATTAAATAGTTTAAGTGAATTCGAGCTCGAGTCGAACTCAAATAACATAAAAAAGTATTGGAGTTGATTTCAATCATATATATTTAAAACTTGTTTGATCTCGAGTTGTGTTCGAACAAAATTCGAGCTACTGAGTTCGGCTCACTCGCTCGTTTAGCAGCCCTAGAACCTATTAGTGGTTAACCAAACACAATGGTTTAAGTAAGGTTAATAATGAAAGCAACGAAGAAATGAGTTTAGACTGTTTTATTGAGTTATTATAGGGTTTCCTATTTTGTATTAGTCTCTTTTTTATGTAACAAATTTACCAAATTGGTACGGGGAGAGTAAAACAATGGAGAAAAGCCATTAAGGCTAACAAAGTTCTTTGGTGAGTTTATGGGTAATTCAAGAGATTTGAATAAATTAGGTTACGAATTTCCAAAATAATCATTTTCTTCGTCACTGAGAAACCGCACAAGCCTTTTCATCAAAGCCCTGGGCTCATGGCCCAGGCCCAACTCAATGAAGGGCTTCATTAGAGCGCTTGGCTCCGACTCCACTGCGGGTTTCGTTATAGGAGTGAGCTCCTGGGAAGGAGCGGCCCAATTCCATCTACTTAATCCGGCCCGGCCCATTCGCCACTTCTAGGCTCTAACGCTGCCCCTCTTCTCTCCCTACACCCATCAACCTTCGACGAGCAGCTGCGGCAGCACAACCACCGCCGGCGTCGACGGCGGCGGCGGAGGAGGAGAAAAGAGGTGAGATGGGTTCTGAGAGTGTTTGCTGACATCAATCTCGCACCACTCTTCTTCTCTCCAACCTTCGGAAACCGAGATTCTCGCGTAGTTTAGCGGAGGGCCCTGGCGACCATGACGACCATGGCAGACATCGAGGCCATGGCGGACAGCGTCGGCATCGATCTCTCACAAGTAGACGTCGACTCCATCGAACTCCCCCGGCGACGACTTAGGCATCAAAAGGTCCCCCCCCCCCATTTATTGTTCCTTTCAGTCGTACCGATTGGCCCGTGTTGTTCTTCTGTTCTGTGCAGTGACGACGAGTCGGTTCTGCCGGAGGAGGACGCCCATGATTTCGACGATAGTTTCGGCTCCGTCATTGTGGTGGACAACCTCCCGGTAGTCCCTCCCGAGAAGTTCGACAAGCTTGAGTCGGTCGTTCGAAAAATCTACAGCCAGATTGGCGTCATTAAGGAGGAAGGGTTTTGGATGTCCGTTAATCCAGAAACGAAAAAAACCCTCGGTTACTGCTTCATCGAGTTCAGCACTTCTCAGGTATAACTCTGTTTTTTTACCCTTGAAATTTCTTTGTGTCATTCTATTATGTTCATTTATCTGAATGCTAGCTTTCCTCGTATAAATTATTCATCTTTGAGCTCAGTTGTTATTGGACTTGCTCGTATTCCTTGTCATATGGGTTCCAAACCTGGATTTGCCAATCCATACATGTATGCTCCTCGCATATTTTTGCAAGAGTTTAAGATTATTCTTAAATTCTTGTGCAGTTTATGGCGCTTTTTGTTTCGTTTGTTTCTCCGACTGATTAAGCCATATCAATGAGGATCACCTTTTTGCGGACATGAGATTTTCAACCATTTTATGTTTTGATACTGCACAAGAAGCTGAACTTGCGAAAGAGAGACAAACGGTTACAAGCTGGACAAGGCTCATATATTTGCTGTGAATTTGTTTGTTGATATTGATAAGTACATGAAGGTTACTGATGAATGGACCTCTGCTAAAATCAAGGATTACGAACCTGGGGTATGTTTTGCTTAATATTTTTTCAACATGCATAAAAGCACACGAAGGGCCAAGTCTGCTTAAATGGGTTTTAGTGATTTATGTGTATTTGGAATCTTGCTATGGGGCAACATTATTGTGGTTACAAATATTTGTAAATCTGTTTTATTGGAGAGGTGATACCAATATGCATGAGAATTGGATGTAGTTTGATTACTCATTATTTAGTTCAATATCAAGTCATCTATACGTTTTGTTTTCGTTTAGGAAAGTCTTCAACATTGGCTGACTGATGAAAAAGCAAGGGACCAGATTGTTATTCGAGCTGGAAATGATACTGAAGTGTTGTGGAATGATGTGAGGCAGCAGAAACCTGAGCTTGTTTATCGCCGTACTGTAAGTTACTTAATGAAGCTTCTTTTCTGGAACATATATCATACTCAAAATAGGGAAGTTTACTTATTTTAATGATAAGCTTATGCTGGGTTTCATCTGGTTGTGATATCTCAGGCATTTAGAGATTTTGTTGCTAATTATCCAAACACTTAATGATTGGATTTTTTGTTGTTTTTTTTATCTGTTATGTGAATCATCACACATAATGCGAAGGGTTTGGGCTATCAAACTGTAGTGATGCATTCGATTTTATTTTTTATTAGTCTTACTGTGGCAATGCATTATAGTTGCCATCACATGTTTTTACAACTAGATGAATGTGTCCCTCTCAATTTTGTGATGATGTATAAGCAGGATGCCTTTTTTTTGTTACTTCTTATATTGAGGAGTATGTCATGCGTGTTGCAATTGGCCTGTGTAGCTAATTTTAAATGTTGCTTTTCAGTTCTGGACTGAAAGCTTTGTCCAGTGGTCTCCTCTTGGTACATATCTAGCCACTGTACACAGGCAATGGGCTGGTGCTTCAACATTTAATCGCCTCACGCGATATGCTCATCCCCAGTTTTTTTTCTTATTTTTATCTACAATTTTTTTCTTACACATTTTTAGCTTCCCAGTATAATATATGCTATTACATTCACAGGTTACGCTCATTGACTTTTCTCCTGGAGAGAAATATTTGATCATGTACAGCAGTCATGAACCCAGTAAACCTCGTGAATCACATGTATGGATTAGATTTTTGAAAGGTTCCCTTACAAGTTAGATCCCATTTCCATATTTTTTATCTGTCTAAGATGGGTTGTTTTACAGCGAGTAGCCTTAAACATCTTTGATGTAAGGACTGGGAAAGCTATGAGGGATTTCAAAGGAACTGCTGATGATTATGCCAGTGTGGGCACTAGTGGTGTCTCCGGTGTATCATGGCCCATCTTTAAGGAAGTTGTCGTTTCTTCAAGTGATAATGTTTTCTTTTTTAAAAAATGTTTGAATACTGATCATCTTGTCGATAAACTTGTGATTATTTCAGGTGGGGCAGTGGTAAGGAAGATAAGTATTTTGCAAGGATTGGGAAGAATGTGATATCTGCTTATGAAACAGAAACTTTTTCACTAGTAGATAGAAAATTTATAAAAGTGGAAAATGTCTTAGATTTCTGTTGGTCACCAGCGGACCACGTTCTTGCACTTTTTGTTCCCGAACTTGGTGGTGGAAATCAGCCCGCAAGGGTAAGATTAGGTTGTTTGCATGTGTCATGGCATAGGGGATGCTAATTTTTTCTTGATAATTAAAATATAAAACTTGTTTGGTGACAGGTCAACCTTGTTCAAATACCCAGCAAACAGGAATTGAGACAAAAGAATTTCTTCAGTGTTAGTGACTGTAAGATGTATTGGCAAAGCAATGGGGATTACTTTGCTGTTAAAGTTGACCGTTACACTAAAACCAAAAAGAGCACATACACTGGATTTGAACTCTTCAGAATTAAGGAACGAGATATACCAATTGAAGTTTTGGAGCTCGAAAATAAAAATGACAAAATAATTGCTTTTGCATGGGAACCTAAAGGCCACAGGTTTGCAATCATTCATGGAGATGGTCCGAGGCCAGATATAACTTTTTACACAGTGAAAACTGCTCAGAGTGCTGGTCGAGTGACTAAGCTCACAACCCTTAAGGGCAAACAGGCAAATGCCTTGTTTTGGTCTCCAGCTGGTCGGTTTCTTGTCCTTGCCGGATTGAAGGGTTTCAATGGTCAACTGGAGTTTTATGATGCTGACGAACTTGAGACCATGGCTTCTGGTGAGCATTTCATGGCTACCGACATTGAATGGGATCCCACAGGGAGGTAAATATGGGCTAAATTTTTATGCATATTGATCACATGCTACAATCTAATATAAAAGTTGCAATTTAGTCATTTTTTTCCCGTAATATGCCCAGATATGTTGCAACGTCTGTGACTTCAGTTCATGAGATGGAAAATGGGTTTTTTATATGGTCCTTCCATGGTAAAATGCTCTACAGAATATCCAAGGACCACTTCTATCAGGTGATGTGATGCAAATATTTTCTCATTAGATTATCATATGTAATTATTTGAAAAAATTATGACCTTGGCTCTATGTGGTGCACCTTTTGTGCCACGAAATAGGGTGGTACAGAATAATGTGAACAATTAGCTTTTTATATTTGAAAATGTTTTGACCATAGTTTCTGTATCATTAGAATGGTTTAGCTTGCAAATTAGTTCGCTGTTTTCAGTCTACTGTATGATGCTGTTTTTGAGTGTCACAAAATAGAACGGTTCGGATTGCAAGCAGCCAATTCTATGCTTGCTGTTTATGGTAGTGCTTTGTTTGATAGCGTACGCTGATATCAATTTCCAATCCTAACTTTTGCCTGAAATTGTGGCAATTAAACAGTTTGCATGGCGTCCAAGGCCACCATCCTTGTTGGCTGCAGAAAAGGTGGAAGAGATTGCAAAGAATTTGAAGAAATATAGCAAGAAGTATGAGGCCGAGGACCAAGATGTGTTTCTGCTCTTGAGTGAGCAAGATAGAGAGAAGAGGAAGCAGTTACTGTAAGAATGGGATCGGTGGGAGCAGCAATGGAAGAAATACCTAGAAGAAGGAAAGGCGGAGGCAAAATCTGCGGGATGGTGAGGCAAGTGATGAAGAAGAGGAATACGAGGCGAAGGAAGTTGAGATCGAAGAGGTGGCAGACATAATTGAAGAAATAATGCCTTATATTAGTTTGAGCAGCGAGGAAAGCTTTTTGGGCCAAAGTTTTGACTAGGGTACGCCACTGACAATGCGTTGGTTATATGATTCTCTCCTTCGTACGTAAGTTTATGAGGTTAGCTATTGCTCATAAATTCTGAATTGGCGCAGTAAGATAAATCAATTGAAATTTAGATAATGAGCCTGTCGGATAAAGTGAGAGGGAAAAAGAAAAATTGGGATTGTGGAATGTGACGCTGTCTTACCTTGCCTTATGAGTCGGCTCACCTCAACATATGATGGGGGAACAGGCTATCATGTGGAAAAGGAAACGCTCATATGAACGGCAACCTGCACTAGCTCCGATGACGAGCCTCTGAATTCTGAGCTTAAAAGGAGGCCAATCACGCCTTCCATGACTATTGAGCCTCCTTTCGTGCGGGTATCCAGCTTTCGGATTGGCCACGTTAACCCACTTGGCTAACCGGAAAACAACCCCTCCAACGCCGGCGTTTTCTCCACGCCCGCCTTGACCATCCTCCACTCAATGCTATAATCCTTTTCTTCCTCCAGTATTTCATCAATGCTGTTAATGGAGATGCTACCTAGGCACTTGAATCCTCAACGCTAGGCAATAACGGTTGGTTACTTCAGCCATCTTTTTAGTTTTAATATATATATATATATATATATATATATATATATATATATATATATATGGACAGTCATACGTGCTTAAAAACTATAGGGTGAGAATTTGAAAAGATTGGAACCACTTTTAAAGTGGTGGATTTGAATTATAAAAATATAACGGCAGAAATACCTTTCCTAAAGAAAAAACATCATCATCATTGAATACGAGTTACACAATATTTAAAATTTTAACATTTATTCATAAAATGAGTAAAATTGGATATAAGGGTATCTGTACTATCAAATTCATGAATGGTCACATTCATAGAAAGTTACATTCATGTCCACAAGTTTTAAAGTCACAATAAATCTATAAAAGGGTAACGGTCTCCTTTTGACTTTTACTCGTCAAAAAAGATGTGATGGTATGCATCAATTTTGGAAAATCGAAGAATAACGAGTATGTTACCAACTTTCAATAGATTCAAGTAAGCTTCTACATCTTTTTTGTTTTTCTTAACGATTGATACTGAAGTTTCTATCAAGCGGCATAGAGATATTTTTGTGCATTGAATCATTGAGAACTTTTGTTTAATTCGTATTTTCTGATTTAAATATGTGATGTGTTTGTAATATGTTTGGCTATAAATTTGATCGAATACTAGCATACGTTTTTACTCTGGTCCTGCGGGATCTTTTAAGTATGATTTTTTTTTGCTTTTTTTATTGTTGAGAGGATCATTTCTTTCTTTTTGATCGAGTGATGTGAGAAAGGGACCATATATTCCACAAATTGGTCCCTGAGTGAGCTACAAACATACAAATACCCGAATGAACAAATCCTTCTCTGAGGACTCCACAGTCCACATTCTCCACCTTTACGTATCTCCTCAGAGTCCCAAGCGAGCCCCAAAATCAAGGCTGATTTACACGCAAATAGATGCAAAAGACTGTAAATTGATGAGATCATAAAAAACAAAACCGATGCAAAAAATACTACGACCAGTTCCATCACAAATTCAGGGTTATGTGCATATGCTTAACAGGTATCTTCTGGCCAAAAAAAACATAGTGAATAAATTTACATGAGGGGACGAAGCAACGTATATACCTCTCGATTGTAAAGCTAATCAGGAAACCAGAACTTGCCAATCTCAAGGGACAAGTACCAGGACATAGAGATTGAAATCATTGTGCAAGGAAGAATTGATGTTCTTCTCCTCACCTGCATACTGGAACGGATCCAAGACAAGGGCCACATACGAGAGAGAGAGTTTTAAGCAATCCCCATCTGGATGGGCCAACACAATCCTTACTTGAAGCCACATCATACCAATGCCACTCTCTGTAAGCGGTCTCGACCAACCACTCTCCCCCACTATTACTTCATGTGCCGATCACTCTCCCTCTCAGTGAACTGGGAACACCCGCCATGTTGGACTACCTGGTGGTAGGATGCTTTCAAGAGCCAGGTGAGGTAAATCCAGTATTGACCAACTCGTCCGATGACGCCACATTGTCCACCTTTATGCAATTCGTCCTCAAAGAAATCATAGGCAGAATCGTAAGTTTCTTATAAACACTAGTTAAACTGAGAAGGCCGGGTGTCTTGAGGTACAAGAGCACTAAGGCGGTGAGCTCTTAGCAAGGCCAAGAGTGAGTAGTTTCATGTCATTGGCCCGTGAGGGAGTGGGAAGAGAGACTTGGAGGAGGAGGGAGAGGCTGGAAATTAGGACGAGGAAAAGCACCAAATAAGTACGGGGGAGGCTGCTTAGCACATAGCAGGAGTTGAAATAAGGAGATGCTGCTATTTTGTGAGTGAGCCAATTGCGGAAAAGGTATGGTACCATCAACCACGGGTGATAAAAATGTTGAATAAAATTTTTAACTTTAACTAAATTATACAGATGATAAAACCATCATCAATAAAATCATTTTTCAGATTAAATCATTAAGAAAATAAAATTTAATCACAGAAGCGTACCCGAATCCATAATAATAAAACGATTCTTCACTTTTTTAGGTTTTGATCTTCCAAATTCTGTACCAGTTCTTCAAAACCAGAATTCCTATATAATGGGATATCAGGAAAAAAAACCTACGGTGCGAATTCGGGGACTATAGCCATATTTATTTGTATAACCATATTTATTTGTATAACCGTATTTATTCTTATCTTTCATAATTTCAATTTAGCCCATCATAAATTAGAGATTACGAAAATGATATCTACACATATTTATCCATACTCATTTTAAATATATAGTATTTTCACATATTTATCTTAAATATTAATGGCCCATTAATCTTAACTTTAATAGAATAATTTAATTTAGACCCAAACCTTATTAATAGCATATGATACAATTATATATATATATATATATATATATATATATGTAAAAAAATCCAACAATCTCCTACTTGGACTATGTATATAAAGATAATTGTATATTACCTTATGAGCTCCAAAATAACATACGCTATTATTCCAAAACAACAATCTTAGCAACACCATTCATGCTAGGAGTACCAGCCATTGTGTATTGTGGGACGATTTCGCACATTTCTATGAATTTGGCAAATGGTCCTGACGTTGTACACCTGATTCATCATATCTACCATAGTATTCACCACCACGGTCAGATCTGATAGCCTTAAAGGTTTTGTTAAGCTGAGAAACCACCACGGTCAAATTTGATAGCCTTAATGGTTTTGTTAAGCTGATTCTCAACTTCAGCCTTATATGCCTTAAACATGTCTAATGCTTGAGAGTTCTCATGAATAAGATAAACGTAACCATAACGAGAATAATCGTCTATGAACGTAATAAAATATTGTTGACCATTCCAAGAAGCCGTAGAAAATGACCCACAAATATCCGTATATATTAGTTCTAAGACACTTGAAGATATATTGGCACCTAGTCTCCTTATATTTGTTTGTTTTTCCTTAATGCACTCAATACATACTTGAAAATTTGATAAATTAAGAGAATCAAGAATTCCATCTTGACATAAGTCGTTCAATTCTCTGTTTAGAAATGTGTCCTAAACGCTTGTGCCAGAATAAAACAGAATTCTCATTGGTTAATTTTATTTTCGTACTACTTAAACCCACATGCAAAGTTCCATTAAAAGATGCAATAGTATCAAGTAAATATAGATTATCATAAAAAGACAAAGAACCCGTACCCACAATATTTAAATTTAGACAAAGACTAACCTTATTATTTTTAAATGAATAAGAATAACCAAATTTGTCCAATATAGAAATAGAAACTAAATTTCGTCTAAAAGACAGTACTACATATGTCTCTTTCAAATCTAAATAATATCTTGTCTTTAACAATAATCTAAAAATCCTATTGCCTCAACTATAACTGAGTTGCCATCACCCATATAGATGAATCTTTCAGCACTATTTGGCTTTCGACAACTCAGACAACCTTGCATTGACACACTTATGTGAAACCAAGTGTGATACCTAGTACATTCCTTCTTCATATGTCCAGGTTTACCACAAAAGAAAAACAACAAGAAGCTTGATTTTTTTTCTTATTTTGTCTTGATATGTACTAGCCAAGTGAGTACTTTCAGCCCGTTCTTGCTTCAACCTTCCTTCTTCTTACACACAATAAGAAATGAGCTCATGAAGAATCTATTTGTCCCTTTGACAGTTGTAACTGACCTTGAATTAACTGAATTGTGCCGGAAGAGAAATTAAAACTAGATGCACGAGCAAATCTTCAGATAGCTTTAACCTCAGTGCTTTTAGTTTTGAAATAATATTTGACATCTCTAAAATGTACTCTTTTATGCTTGTTTTGCCTTTAAACTTCATTAAAATCAAGTTCGACAAAAGCATACTTGTTTCAGCCTTATCGTTTTTTTTACAAAAAGCTTCTCAATTTTTTTAAGAAACTCACTGGCTGTAGTAACCTTTTCAGACACATCCCCTGAAGGTTTCTGGAATCCTACGCTTTATGATCATAAGACTCATTCGATTTGAACGTTCTCACTTCTCAATGTCCCATTTCCTCAATGGAACTTTTGTCCGTAAGAGAAAAATGTTGTTCAGTTCTTAATGCAAGGTTAAGATCCATGCGGTCGAAAACGATTATCACATTCTCTTTCCAATCCTTAAAATTATCTTTAAACATAAGAACTGAATTGATGTTGGCAGAAATCATATAAGCAGATTGATTAACTGAATCCATAGAACAAAACAACATGCCCATAATAAGATTAATAATTCAAACAATAGTTAATCTCATCGGCAGATACCTAACACAACATTAATATTTAGTCTTTGGACAGAAATATTAATTTGTAAGTGGTACTCTCAGTGCAATAATCAAATATGAACAATAAATCCTGTTAAATAATAAACCTTCTTTTGGGCCAATTTATTATTCACATAGAAACTTGATAATTATCTCATATTTATTATCGCAAATGAATATATAATTCTGTCAAATATTAACCTTCTTTTGGGCCGATTAATATTCACATAAATCATATACCCACAACCATCTTAATATTTTAAAATAAATTAATTTCTACAAAAGAGGCTATTTTGGCAGTATATTATAGTCCTTAATAAATTTTAAAATATTAATTATAACTGAACCATAATTTGAATTTAATAATCCCAAATAACATAAGACTGAAAAAGGTTATAAAAATATCTTTATTTGGAAATTTTTGAAATGATAACCTTTTGTAACTTTATTATTCTCATTTGATATTTTACCAAAATATGACTTTGATTTGAGAACAAATATCCCATATACAATTTCTTGTAATTTCCTTACCTACTGACATTGCAAAATTTAGGGTTATTCCCAATGGGTTGAAAACCAAATCAATTTCCTCTCATAGACAGAAGTGATAAATAAAGAATACTTCCCAAAGATCGTAATTATTTGATTAATAAATAAACAATATCACCCTTTTGTTCAATAAGATACCAAAGTAGATGATTGACTCATTAAAAAAAATAAATAAATACAAATCAAATTAATTCTCAATGATTTAATATGAAGAAGCTCTGATACCACTTGTTGAATAAAAACTTTAACTTGAGCTAAATTATACAGATGATAAAACCATCATCAATAAAACCTTTCTTCAGATTAAATCATTAAGAAAATAAAATTTAATTACGGAAGCGTACCTGAATCCATAATAATAAAACGATTCATCACTTCTTTAGGTTTTGATCTTCCAAATTGTACATTAGTTCTCTAAAGCCAGAGTTCCTAGATAATTCGGGGACCATAACCGTATTTATTCGTATAACCGTATTTATCCTTATCTTTCATAATTCCAATTTAACCCATCATAAATTAGAGATTACGAAAACGGTATCTACACATATTTATCTATACGATTCTTAAATATATGGTATATCCACATATTTATTTTAAATATTAATGACCTATTAACCTTAACTTTAATAGATCAATTTGATTTTGGCCCAAACCTTATTAATAACGTATGATACAATTATATACTTGTATATATCCATCCAAAATCCAACAAAAAATGCCTTAACAAATTTAAAATAACTTGATTTTTTTGGAGGATGGGATCACATTAAAAATTTCTGTATCTGATTCCTTTCGGTTCAATACAGTCTGAGTGTCGGTCGGTGTTTCCTCTCACAAACCTATTTATAAATAATGGTTTTTTTTTCTACATAAATAGTTGGCAGACAAGTAGAACATTTATCATTAAGACTTGATATACCACCGTCCACCCACATGCTGGAAGCTTTTCTGGATTTGATGGACCAATTAATAGAATTGGAGGATCAGATTAAAGCACTGCTGGGTACCAACTACCAAAGCCGACTTATCTCCTCATTTTTTACGAACAATTTTGGAGTGGTTAATCTTCACGGCTAGCTAGTGATGCTATCCAACGTCTGCCATGGCGATGGAAACAGAAGTGTATTTGGCTGCTACATGAATCATATTTTAATAAAAATGCACGATAAGTGGGTGAAAAACAATTCTCCACTTGCCCAATACATGTATGCTTCTAAATTTATTTAAACTTAAATCCAAAAGATAGAAACATCTCATTCAGGGGAGGAGACCAGAAAGTGTCTTTGTTCTTTTTACACACTCACACTCACACACTAGCTAATCCTCCTGGATTATCATGATCTATTCCCAATACACAAACTGTTTGACATCTCAACCAGTTGCCTGCCATTGAGTCTACTATATGTATATATATATATATAATATTTATAGATATACCAGGTGTTGACAATTCTTGTCAGCTTGATTACTGGCGGTGCCTTTAGGTATGTTTTATCCAATAAGCAGTGGACAAAGAGGAAGTTGTCGCGGTACTTTCGTTATATTCATATGTTTTTCTATCAATTTAGTGTGTTGCTCATCATCCACCCTCTAAAAGTGCAAACAACTCTGGATTTGGAGGACCATATTTAGGGACATGGCCTAGATCCCCACTGCCACAAAGCTGGAAAACATTGTAGTTTAACTGATGGAAGACCAATGTAGAAGCAGACTGCCAGCGTTACCATGCTGTGTTAGAGATACAAGGGTAAGTGGGTAACAATTATAACACTTGCTCATGTTCTATATTAGCGAGGGGGAAGTGGAGATACTTTCCTCGTCTCGGCATCATCATAATTATAGCATACAACGATCAAACCTTCAATTTAACATGGCTTTCAAGCCCTATATTTTGGATCAAACCAATCTCACCTTGTGGGTTTTTTTTAGTAAGGGACTTTTTGGTTGGCCTTCTAATAAAACAAACAAGTGAAGGTCAGATGTATGCACACAATTTACAAGGAATTTTGGTCCCTTGATTGACTACTAGTTTGTATGTAGCAATGACTCGACTTTTGTATTTATGATATCGAGAGGAGGCAGTATTTATTATTATTATCGTGAAGTAGTCGGACATTGGTCGGATCACAGGCCGCACGGTGAACCGAAAAATAAGGGACGCCTAATGTGAACGTCTAATACCTAATGGCCTGGGAATCGAGGCTACTTGAATTAAGCATATATACCTATGTATCAATATTCAATATCAAATGTGTGTCGATCATGTTATCTTTAACCTTTATAAACTTGGTTGTTTGCCTAATACATATGTTTATTCATTAAGGTAAATGGTTAAATGAAAGTACCTATAGATAAGGTTTTTACGTGACATCAACCATCTATGCTTATTCTGACGTTTGTTTTTTTCTTATTCTTAATACATGGTAAATTAAGTTGGATTACCCATCAACCATCTTTGCAGTTGGTTGACACAAATAAAGATCAGTTGGTAAATAATGATGTAAAATGTAATATAGTTTTCAGTGCAAGCAAACTTATAGAAGTTGCCTTGTATGTATGAGGAATCATTCTCTTCCACGAGCAGGCGATTATCATGTGTACAGAACCTAAATTTATTGACAAGAGTTTTGTGCTAAATTAGGGTGAAAAAATGCGGATCATGTATCGTGTAACGTGGGAAAAACAAGTTATCTATCCTTTTTATTTGAGAGATAGTTATGTAATTACATTGGATGGGTTCTACAACCTTTAATTGACTGCCACCCTCATATATCCTACCTCCTTCCACAATTACTATGAGCCACGCACGTAGATATATATGTTTATCATTAGGGCTGTTAGTTGAGTGAGTCACCTCGTGAACATTTGGCTTTAGTTCGGTTTGACTCGACTTGAAATTCAACATTTAAATGTTCGAGTTCGAACTCAATCCTTCAAGCCAAGTTTGATCAAGGCAATGTTCGACTCGACTCAATTCGCTTATAACTCAAGTTCAACTCGATAAAATAATATAATAATATAGTTTTTATATTATATATATATATACTAATAAGTTTAATTATAACTGGTTATATTTATTTACATATAATATAATAACAAAATAGTGTGATAACTTAGATAAGAGGTATTCAAGTTAAAAATCGGGAGGTCGTGAGTTATAATTATGTTGTGAGTTCAAAATTAAACAGTTTAAGTGCATTCGAGCTCGAATCGAGCTTGAACAATATAAAAAATATTCGAGTCAAGCTCGATTATATATGTTTAAAACTCGTTCGATATTCAACATTCCATAAATTGGTTGCCACTTGGCCCACTCCTTACTTTTTTTACCTAAAAAATGCTCCGATATATTCAGATAATATATAACTTTTAAAAAATATTAAAAATATCCTATTGATTTTAAATTTCAATTTTTATTACCTTGAGGAATTAAAACCTTAATACTCTTTTAACTGCTTCACTTTTATCATACAGTTGCAATTATTATTTGTCCTTGGCCACACCCACAAAGCTCAAACTGATCAGCTTATGAGCATAATCATGGCTATATGTATTTTATCCCAACTGAGATTATTGTGCAATATATATATATGAGGATGAGATTGCTGTAATTGAGCACAGCCAACTTGGCTGTGCTCAATTTTTTCAGCCGTTGGATTGAATCCAACGGCTGAAAAATACCCGAGCATCATCTTCCCCTCCCTCCCTCCCTCCCTCCCTCCCCTGCAAATATTGGTCTGCCGCGCCCCTCGCCTCGCTCCGCCCGCGCCTCCCGCCACGTCCCCCGCGCCCCCGCGCCCCCGCGCCCCCGCCCGTCCCGCCGCGCCCCCCGCCCGTCCCGCCGCGCCCCCGCCCCGTCCCGCCGCGCCCCCGCCCCTGCTTTCACCCCCAGCCGCGCCCCGCCCCGTTCCGCCCCGCCCTGCGGCCCTCGCTCCGCCCCGCGCCCCACGTCCCGTTTCCCTCCCCCTCTCCACCCATTTCGCCCCAACCCCACGCCGGCGTCACCAATAGCACTCCGATGGTGGCGCGAAAAAACAGGGGCGGGGGAGGAGGGCGGGGTGGAAGGGGCGATGGCATTTTCGTAATAAATATTTGACTCGCTCCCGAGTCAATATTACGAAATAAATATTAAAAATAATTTTAAAAATAAAATACTATAAAATAAAAACTTGACTCACTCTGGCTCGAGTCAATACTACAAAATTAATTTTTAAATTTTTTTTAAAAATACAATACCATAAAATAAAAACTTGACTCGGACCCGCGCGGAAGAGTTATGTTTTAATTACAAAATAATTTTTTTAAAAATAAAATAATTCGGTAATAAAAACTTAGACATGCACATTTCTTGAGTCAAGTTTTTAATACTATAAAAAAAATTTAAAAAATATAAGATAATTTTGTAATAAAAGTTGACTCGATCCCATGCAGGATCGAGTAAAGTTTTAATTACAAAATAAATTTAAAAAAATAATAATAATTCCTTAATAAAAACTTGACCCACTCCCAACAAGAGTCAAGTTTTTATTAAGAAATTATTTTTATATTTTTTAAAATTTATTTCGTAATATTAACTCTAGTCGCAAGCAAGTCAATTTTTTATTACAAAATTATTTTATATATTTTTTAAATTTTATTTTATAATATTGACTCGAGTCTAGATGAGTCAAGTTTTTATTATGAAATAAAATTTTAAAAAATAAACTAATTTTTTATTTCTCCACTACGCCTCGCTCCACCCCGCCCTCCTCCCCGCCCCTGTTTTTTCGCGCCACCGTCGGAGTGCCGTTGGTTACGCCGGCGTGGGGTTGGGGCGAAACGGGCGGAGAGGGGGAGGGAAACGGGACATGGGGCGTGGGGCGGAGCGAGGGGCCGCAGGGCGGGGCGGGGCGGGGCGGGGCGCGGCTGGGGGGTGAAAGCAGGGCGGCGGGTTGGTGGGGGCGGGGGCGCGGGGGCAGGGGCGGGAGGCGCGGGGGCAGGGGCGGGAGGCGCGGGGCAGAGCGAGGCGGGGCGGGGCAAGGGGCGCGGCGGACCAAAGGGAAGGTGAAAGCAGAGGAAGGGGAGGAGGGGGGGATGTTGGTTGGGTTATTTTCAGCCGTTGGATTCAATCCAACGGCTGAAAGAATTGGAGCACAGCCAACTTGGCTGTGCTCCATTACAGCGTCACTTTCTCCTATATATATATATATATATATATAGATTTTGCACAACTATGATTACTAGTTTCATAAATAAAGAGATATAAAAAACGAATTAGTAATATAGTAGCTATGTCTTCACATTGAATTCGTGAAGCAACCGTCAAAACAAAGAACTAATCTGGGAAATATATGGGAAAATTGACAAGTAATCACGTCTAGATATGGTTTATTGTATTGAGGGTAGGAGTGGGCAAATGGGTCTGTTACGGATGTGATCCTAGTTGCTCACATTAAACACGACGTTAGGCAGAGAAACCATTAAAGAAAAGGGTTTGGGTGCAATTGTGGTTGCTGATTAGTGTGAAGATCAAGTCTGCTCTCTCTGTATCTATTTTAAAAGTTGATTTTCTGGGTATATAATTATATCCAGAGATGGAGAAGTGAAGTAATAGCTTGTTGGGATTGACTCCTGAGGTCGCTGGGGTTTCCTTGGCCGGGAGGGAAGTCGGGTGGAGGTTAGGGGAGGGGAAGTTGGTAAAGTGGCCACCCCACTCGAATCAAACTCTGCCGCTTCTTCCTTGCCATATACCATCCCAAGTTGGCTCTGGCAGCTCTTCTTATCCTTCTCTCGCCTTTGTCTTTTGGGGAGAGAAGGGAAGAGCAGAGAAGAAGAGACCGCTGGGTGAAGGTCCTGGAGGCATAATTGTAAGAACTTTCGACGATTGTTCTTGCACATTCATCATCCTCCTATCTCTGTGGTTTGTTTTCTTGTTTTTTTGTTTTTTTGTTTCTTCTACATGCAATAAAGAAATATGGCATGTTGGATTCAGTCTAGAGGAGCTTGGTTGTGTCAGTTATTCTGGGTGGAATGAGGTGTCTGTTCCACCTAATCTAGCTTCTTTCCAACAACCCATATCTGATTTTTTACCACCCTTTTTCCTTTATTTTGTTTCCATTTTTCAATTCTGCACCACCCATGATCAGCCAATTGAAGAGATTCTACCGTATGGGTCTTTGCTTTTATCCATGTGTCACGTGTCAGGGACATCATGAACATATCTTGTAATCTCTCCCCACTTTCCTGATCTTCCTCCTCTCCTTTCCCTGGAGACAGGTGATAGCAAAGACTAGTAAAACAAAGTAGCGCGCGCCCCCTTGGGCCGCGATGTCCTGGTTCCTCGGTGACATCTGTTTCCTTGTCTCCTCTGACAGTGGCCGACCTTAAAGTTTTCTGGGTTTTTCACTGTGTGTGTTTGTGGATGCCACATCCATTCTGTTTGAAGGAGGAGCAATCATGACTCTTGTGAGCTTCTTTTACCTCGTTGCTGCCATCGTTTAACCACCGCCAATAATAGAACTCTGCTTTCGATAAGCTCGACAAGAACCTGTACCCAAGGTCCCACCCCTTCTTCCTCCTCCAGGCCGCCTCCTCTTCTTCTCTTTCATATATTCCCACCCCAATTGGTTTCTTGCTGCATCGAAAATTCCATTTTTATCACACACACCTTCCACGCAATTGCCTCACTGATAACAAAGATTGTCCTTTGTTTTTTACTCCTTTATATGCCAAAGGCTGCTTAGCAGGATCCCCCTCATCTGATGCTCTTCTTCCTCCTCTCCTGCATCTCCTTCTTCCTCCTCTCCAAGTCTCTCTACCTCCCCTCACTCCCCTCGTGGGCAAGTGACATGAGACTGCCCTCTCTGGCCTTCTGCCAAGAGCTGGCCTCCTTACTGATCTGGTGGCTCAAGAACACCAGCCTTCTCAGCTTTTCCGTTTTCAAGCTAGTTAGGACTCTGCCCATGATTTCTCCGAGGAAGAAGAGCTGCGTAAAGTTGGAGAATGTGGAGTCCTCGGACGAGCTGTCCATACTGGATTTACCTGACCTTGCTCTCGAGAGCATCCTGGGCAGGCTCCCGCCATCTGGGTTGTGCAACATGGCGGGCGTTTGCAGCTCCCTGAGGGATAGGTGCAGGAGCGACCACCTTTGGAAGAGGCACATGAAGGAGAAGTGGGGAGAGTGATCGGTCAGACTGCTTACAGAGAGTGGCAGTGGTTTGTAGCTTCAAGGAAGGATTGTGGTGGTCCTGATGGTGGTCCTTCCAGATGGGGATTGCTTGGAACTCTCTCTTGTATGTGGCCCTTGTCTTTGATCAGATCCAAGTTTGCTTGTGGGGAGAAGAAGATCAATTCTTCCTTGCACAATGATTCCATCATGTCCTGGGTACTTGTCCCTTGAGAGTGGCAAGTTCTGGTTTCCTGCGCAGGTCTATAATCGTGAGGTATTCATATACATGTATATATATATATATGTGTGTGTGTGTGTGTGTGTGTTGGTCCATCCTCATGTAAAATTTATTCACTTTTATTTGTTTTGGCTATAGAAGATTCCTGCTAATCATATGCACGTAGCCCTGAATTTGTGATGGATCTGATCGTAGCATTTGTTTGCTTATCTTTCTTTTGGTTTATATGATCTTGTCAATTTTACAGTCTTTGCATCTATTTGTGTGTAATTCAGTCAGGTAGCTTTTGGCCTCGCTTGTTGAAGGAAGGACTGTGATTGTTGTAGCTTGTCTGTGAATTAAAGAGATCCCCCTAGCTGTGTGAGGAAGGAAGTGCTTTTAATGTAACATTCTCAAAATTAACTTTATGCAAACACACATTTTGCAGCATGGGCATGTGGGATTTATGCTTTCCTGCTATGATGCTGAGCTTCGCTATGATTCCCGCACTGATACTTCACACGCAAGGTGGTGCTGCTATCTTTCCGTTGGGTGTGTTTGAGGAATGAATTTCTTGAACTTGCTGAAATAGTTTTGTGTATCTATTGAGTTAGAGTTTTATGTAAAATTTTTTCTTTAGCGTAATAAAGTAATGAGTACTGCATCTTTTTTGGGTTTGGAATATCTAGGATCTAATTTTTGTTTGCACTACATTGTCGACAGGTATCCACCCCATGGTCGGAGGACAATAGTGATAGAGGAGGGAGTTCACTGGGACAGACTAAGAGCATCCTCCTATTGATACCCCTGCTCATGATCTTCATCTCTCGGATTGTTTGAATGATCTACGCCCAGGTGACCACATCGAAAATTCAATGGAGGAAGAAGCAAAAGAATTTCCATACGGTACGTAGAATACAAACTTTAGGTAACAGTCACACACTTCCTTCATTGTTGGACTGTCCGGGACTAATTGTCTGTGCGATGCGTGTCAGGCTGGTGGTATGGAATTGTTGGTCACTTGGAATCATGTGATGGAAGTAATTATCATTGTGGTTGTTATAATAATGGTAAGTTGACCTGTCTTACTGGTTCATTCTATGTTTCTACATTTATCTTCTTATTTCTTATCTAAAGCTTCTACATTCATGTAAATAATCCTAATTCGATTACGGATAAAATGTGAAGAACAAGGAGATTGCCCTACATAACATCTGGCTTTCTTTTCCTTTTCACTATTCGGTGAAGGATTATACAACTTAACCAAGCAGGGTTTATTACTGTAAATTTGTCAATAATTACAATCTTTTCTCTCAGACGATCTATTAAATTTTGCAGATACTGTGATCCTTGAGTTCAATCAATATACCCCTGGCTCAAGGTGGAGGCGAACAGTGGTGAACAGAAAGGATCACAGGGAAGAAGGGAACGAAACAGACGGGTTTTATGGAGGAATTAGAAAACTATGTGACAAAAGCGAGATTGGTATGTGGAAGAGGCTATGGCCGAAGGAATCATTGGAGTGATATGTCTTCATTGCAGATGTGATGGAAGCCTTTGTTGGTTGGTTGTGGAATTGATTGTTTTGATCAGCAACTCCGGAATGATGCCACATCTCCTAGAAAGCTTTGGCGGCCAAAATTGTTTCTGAAAATTTACAGCATTGATGTAGGTGATTGTTCTCAATTTGGGGACATAACTTGTATTGTGGTTGTGTAACATTCTCGTTAGAGCTGGGAATATATAACGAGCATGAGCCCAATTCCATATATTTATACATCAAGTCTTTGTTGGCAAGATTACAATAACTTTCTCTATATAACGTATAATTCTGCCATTCTTTCTCTTCAGAACGGGTTGAACATATGTATCACCTTTGATAACTAAGAGTGCACCATGCCATTTCCTACATACAATATGAATTTATAAGAGTTGGAAGTAGTAGTTTTTATTATTATTCAGTACTGTTCCTAATAAAAAACAGAGTTGTAATTAGTCTAGCAATACGACACGGGGGTAAATGCTTGCATCGCTGAAGTAGGCAAGCTCAACTTTCCTTGTGGAAGCCAGAGATGCAGAAATGGGGACTAATTAATTTATCCAAAAATTGCATGTTTCATATTCCAATCAATTGCTTTAACTTCTTTGCATCTAATCAAGTTGTTAGCCCGTACACAATCAAACGTAGAAAAAAATGTAGAACTGTGTATGCAGGAAATTGATAACAAAGATGAAAAATAAAACCAGCATACAAATACAAATGGCAATAGAGCATAATAATATCCAAACATTCATTCAGTTGGTTGAGTAGTAGGTTAAACCCCCAACTAACTAAATAACAAATACAATAAAATTACATGGTGCCAGCTTCTTGATGCTAACCAACCTTTTCATGTGATTGACCATATTATATATAGTAGTTAATTATTTTTATAAACTGATAGCAAACGTGGCGAATGTGACTATGGTCATTCTAACTACCATGAATAATTCAACGTTCACCTTTTCCATCGGAGCTTGGTCATTTGCTCCGTGCACACGACAACCAGGAATATATCTAATTGAAAACTGAAATTTCACGTTACCACTGCATTTGTATTAATTGGGAATTACATTTTAATATAAATATATAGGTTACACCCTTTCATATTAGAAAAATTTTTAAAAATGGCTACTACAGACGCCCATGAAAACGCCCCTTAGCCTGACCATAAGGAATAAGTGAGACTATTGACCATGGATTTAGACATTTGATTGGATTTCACTTGATCCACCAGTGCCAAATCAGTGATTGCTATTGAGAGCCAGTAAGCACTTATAGGAGGACTCACCCCAAATTCCAAGAGACAAGTGTAGGCTCGACATTATTTTACTATTGTACGTGTCACCACCATGATCCAGACCCCTACGAATTAGACACAAATGGTTGGGAAACCCAAGCTAAGTTGATAGCAACCACCTTTGATGAGACAGACACATAGAGGAAGACATGTCAGAGATAGTAGTGAGCTAACAATATACACGATTAGGATCAGATCTTCAGCAGTTGGATAGTATTGCCACCATCCAAGGTGCATGATCGCCATTAGTGATATGCAACCGTCGTCCTAGTAGCACAACCGCGGTTCAAGTTGCACACCCACCGACCATGTTGCATTACCACCAACCGAATGCACACTACCACCATCTAAGTATGCAGTTATTGTGGAAGCAAAAACCAAGTAGTTACCTCATCCTATAAAATAGCTACTCGAGGATGCTCTTAGCCTTACATAGAGACCCCATGTCATAGTTTAAGAGCAAACTAAGGTGAGAGATTTACAACAAGATATAGCTATGGTAACATCAATTGGGCAAATGAAAGTGTGCACTAAAATTATTCTAATGTGATGGCACAAGATGAACTTCACCACTATCTTGCATACCATTGCCTTGACCTAACATCCTTAGGTCAGATGTGTTTTGCAACATAGCATCATTAGACAGTGTTAGTGACAGTCTTATAGGGATGTATATGGTTAGAGTCAAATAATATTACAGTATGACCACCAGATAGGATGATGACAGTGGTCAAATTGCTCAGTCACCAGGATATTGCAACCATAGGCCCACAACCAAGTTACACATTGTAGATGATTAGTCACGTAGTTTAACTCGTTCAATGATTGGCTCAACCAACAAGAGGTATTAAACTCATATTAGAATTTTGGCATAGATGGTGAGTTCACTAAGGAAGTGTCCTTCAGGGAGAAAATGATTTCCTTGTACTTTTCCAACATGATTAGGTCCATACCTTGAGCCATAGGAGTGGGCCTTGCCCCAAGCATAGGAGGACTTTTGAGATACTATTTAGGGTTTCTAGTGCATGTAGCCGATTGTTTACCAATCTTGCAGTGGTGATTTCACCCTAGCTTAGGGGTGACGCAAACAAGGACTTCAATCAAACCAAACCATCCTGACCAGATAGAGAGACACCAGTGTATCTTATATTGACTAATAGGCTTGTTTGAGACTCTACCACAGTCGTTAGTAGTCATGTAAGTTAAGATTAGTGCTGCAAATTGGTACAGGATGGCAGGTCACACACCATTGAAGAATGGACGAGACACAAGTCAGGCGTCACTACGAGTCCCAGTAGGCTCGAGGGGAGATAGTGATTCTTTGGGTAGTTTGAACCATGCTAATTTAGAAGTGCATGACTAGTATGATATCGAGCAGCACATACCTACTGTTAGCTGAATGAACTAGAGCCACTTAGAAGTCAACTCTTAGACTCGTCATTAATTGACTGTCCCATAGGCTGGCCACATATGGCGGAGTCCAATTATGATGATCTTAGAGAGATGTCCATGGACCTACCCATATTTTTAAGCCAATCATGATAATCCTATATAGAGTTTTCATTACCCTTATGACTCGCACAATTACCTTTACATCACCACAAATAAAGTAATGTGCATACCTAGTATGACTCTCTCAGCTTAGTGTATTCTACCATCACACCAGATGTTATATCACGTGAGGATGTGACACCGAATAGTTAGAGTCCTAGAGCAGTGTGACTAGTTTTTCAAGAAAGATCCATTATCTTTCCATGTGACCCATAGATAACATACAGAGCCGAGTATTTTCAGCTTCACTCTTCTAGATATATTAATCCTACCATTAGTTTACCCATATCGTTGAGATGAGCAGACATTGACTAGTACACATAACACAGACCAGATGCATACTCCACAGTTCTATACAGAGTATGCTTTCATACTCCTTGAGGCATGTTGTGCTTGTACAGGTGTTCTCGCCACCATTCCATCATAGAGAGCTCCCTTCAATAGCAGTTAATGGTTATATAGATAGCTACGAGGTTCATAGCACGTAGTAGAGTCATAGCATTTGTCCTTATTCCATTATGGAATAGAGTGAAATACTTGAATCGGGATGGAGTTAACTCGAACCCGGTGAGTGGTCCAATTCCTCTTACAGGAACACCTGAATGTTTGACCTAGACTGTAATACCCCGATTCAGTTCACCTGCAAAACCAAACCAGAAATACTACCTGTTACTGAACCGTTCTCAAATCTACTTGATTTGGCTAAGCCGACTTGGATCTAACCTTGGCATCTCAAGATGGTGATGTGAACATACAATGCATGGATTGCTAGTTCGTTTTAAATGGATGCTATGATATGTGTAAAACCCGGGTTGTCCACCTGAGGGTTTTTACTATCGGTTCGGTTGTTACCTAAATAGGGTTAGTAGGGTCTGACCCTTCTTACCGTGGTTCGTATATGATATGCTGTAAGTTGCTCGGCCTTAGCCTCCTTCGGCATTCGGTATGCTTGTTAGGATGCGGCATGCCCGGCTTTTTAATGTTTAGTACAATCTAATCATATATAGTTAGAAGTTAGGACTGTGTACCTCGCATGTCTTTTGTGTGCTTGTTGTGTGTTTGATAACCTTTTGAACCGTCCTAACCCTTTTTGGGACATGCAGTGCAATTCCCGAGGTAGGTCCGATCACTTTAGGGCAAAAACCCTAAGTTTTGGGTTTTGAGATAACCCAACCCATACCTCTTTTAGCTAACCCAACCCATACTTCTTTAGCTAACCTAACCCATACAACTATAGGTATGACACCCATACCTCTATAGGTATGATACCCATACCTCTATAGGAATGACACCCATACCTCTATAGGTATGACACTTATACCTCTATAGGAATGGCATACATACCTCTATAGGTATGACACCCACACCTCTATGACATCACCAAGCCAACCCATAGCTCTTTAGGTATGGTACCCATACCTATGACATCACCAAACCAACCACCCTTTTTCTATAAATTCCATCTCTTCCCTCACCTTTTCACCATTTCTCCTTCCCTCCTCACCTCCACCACTTTTGTCTACTCACCTTGGCCTTCTTCTTCCTCCTTAGAGCTCCAAGCAACCCCCTCCACGTTCTAGCATCCTAGGGTGGTAGGCTTTGAGGTTGGATGCCTTAAAAGACCTCCCCTTGGTCCTCACTCGTTAGCCTCAGGTTTGGGCTGCCTCTGTTGCTTGTTGTGTGATTTGTATCACTTGTATTCTTATAAGAATTTATATTTAGGAAATTTTTATCGTGTATATCTAAACGTTTGGAGAAGTTTAAGTACACATTCATCTTATTTGGCCATGTAACTAAATAGATATGATTTTACAATGCACGTAGGTCACTGGTATACACCATTTCGGTCTAAAAAACATATCATGGCATTCTGATGTTTTATTTGCACAATTCTTATCTTTTTGCACTCACAACATGTAGATATACAACTTTTGTGTTGGGTATTTTACCTGCTATGCCCTAGAATTTGCATGTATGAGGGTAAAAACTAAGGAAAAGTGGCGACTTGGACTATGATAGTGATATAAATATTATTTTCTCCAATTTTTACTCTTTGACCTTGCAGGATCTGTTGATGCACAACATGCCATATTTTTCATGGTACTTTAGTGAGTTTTTGGTAAAATTTTAATCCTAATATAACAACTAAATAATCATTAACATAACCCATAAGTACGCCTTGTGTTTCTTGTGTGTTTATGACTATGAGCATAATCTATGATTGTGTGATATTTTAATCCACGAATTTTAAACTAATAAAATTTTGTAAAATTATATGATACCTTAATAATTTTCTAATTAAAATATGTAAAATTTTGGAATCGTTAAAAATCATCTATGTATGTTTTAGAGGTGTATATTGGGACAGTGTAAAGATGCTGGGTGACAACCCTAATTTTTCACTCCAGTTGTAAATTACCTTAAAATAGGTTAATAGTGTTGGATTTTAATAAAACTTGGTCCACACCTTACTCTATGTCTTAGTAGCACCATGACTAATTTTGGGGTCATTTGGGTAGGTTCCCAATTTTATTTGTAAATTTCAAATTTGTTAGGGTCCAAATAGCTCAAGAAACAGCCCATCCAGTAATGCAAATTGTAAAATCCACTTGGGCTCATTTAAAAAGTAAATTTAGCCTAGATCTTACTGGGCTCAAGATAAGTGTGTTAGTTAACTAGGCCCACTGACCCAAGCCCATTTGGAGTCCTCTAGCCCATGAATCAACAATTATAAAATTGGTACACAGCTCACGAAGAATGTTCCAGCACCTTAGGGCCAAGCTTAATAGGCCTTGTTCCCCTTGATTGGCCCATGGGCCAGCCATGGTGGAATTTAACTATGAATCTTAGAGTGTAAGAGGCAACACATCCAAATTTAAGCTCATTTGGACATTGTTAGGCCCATCCAAAAAATTGTCTGGTAAGCCCATTCGATTAAAAACTGTTGAATTGATTAAAACTCCCTAAGTGAACATGAAACCAAAACCTTAATTAAGTTACATAATAAGGTTTAACACTTCATGTAGGACCTAATTAAGCTAATTAAATAATGTTAAGTGATGAGCTTGTTGGAGGCTTTGGTTCGTTTTACGTGCCGATGTTACCCGATTCTTATTCGGTTCCATCTCCGTGCTAGGTATCGCGGGTGAGCTCACCAACTATAATACAGAGCTCTACTCACTCAGGTCCATAGGTCTTTCCTTTGCTTGATCTCTGCTTGACTACATGTGTATCGAGTTTAACCATTTTTTAGAGGTAGGACAACATCGGCAATGTTTTATCGGATCCCTCCGATGTCGGGCCATTTAGCCGTGTTTTCTACACATGTTTAATAAAACTACAAGGATGAGACCCCTTGTTGGTTTTCGAACGGAAGCTCTAGAAATATATGATATAAGCATCTTCCCTAAACCTATTATGTATGTATGCATAATTTTATGGATTTCACGAATAAGAGAGTGAGTGGTATGGATATATATATATGGACCGCAACAGTACTCCTTCAAACCCTGAGGTAGTGCGGTGTATGAGGGTACTGTGTAACGCAACACATTTTTGGAATTTGTGGCACTAACTTAACTATTCCTTTTGCCACTCGAGTACCATGTATGAATATAATTATGAGCCGTGCATGCGAGCCAGCACTTGCTTAAGTATGTTTGCTTACTGCCCAGTGTGAGGCAATCTTGAAGTTTCATAAGTTTTCATGGGTAATGGAATACCCATTTGCCAACTTATATAAGTTATTTTTTGGACCAGTAACATTCGTTACTAACGTTTTTCATATAATATATGCAGCTCTTGCAATCTTGACTTGACTTTGGTGGGAGGACATATAAACGCTACACACACTTGAGCTCAGCATAGTTATTTACTTTCTTACTTTTATTTATGTTCGATGTGTTTTGACATGTATTTAACGGTGTCTTCCATTCTCATGACACCAACAAGGTTGTTTCAATCTATTTTATCGATCGAGACGTACCAACCGACAACATTAAACATGACTCGACTCGATCGCAACATTTCTGATTTAGTTCTTAAGTGAACCGAAATCGGGGTGTTACAATATGCAATTATATTCAAAACAAAACAAACACGTAAAAAGTTCGAAAAATAATAATTTTTAAAACAAAACGGACAAAGTCTCCCCTAAAAGTGCAATAGGGACCACCCTGTCTACAATAAACATATATATATATATATATATATATATATATATATATAATGATAAAAACTTAAAACATTGTCAAAACATTTTTCTTTTCTCAAACAAGCACATCATAACCATCTTTATGTTGCTGCGCGGGTCCCCATTTGATCATCCTCTGTAGTTCTACTCATAATGACTACCATTCATAGTTCATTTCACAGTTTCACACGACAATTCCTGTAATAAAATGTTATAGCATTTAATTCACAAATCTTCACAACAATTCATCACACAACAATTTCCATTCCATTCGGCACATACATGTGTGCATGGTACATCGCTGTTCTTCTGCAATCCCGACAACACTCAATCACCCAAATTCTCACCTATATATATAATACAAAAATATCAGTAACGAGTGTTACTGGTCAAGAAATAACTACTAATCAAACTAGCACAGAAGAGCTGACTCTCCTGTTAAATGAAATCATTCATATACTTTTCTATAGAATCTCTCATAAGGGTGCTAATTAGGAGTCGCCATCCTCGTCTCGACAGCGTCCCATTCTAACTCATCTCATGCTTCGACAAATTTTAAAACTATCCCTTACATGGGAATTCAATTTTCCTTCAACCCTCTACATCCTCTGTATCACTCCTGGCCTTGAGTATAGAGGTCGAGTACTCTCAGGCATGCACCTTTAGTATGTGACCTGGCTGCCCATTTCCACAAATCCTTGGCATTTGGACCTGAGATTTTACTAATTTTAAGAACACGGTGCTGGCTAACTAAAAGCACTTACCCAAAACCATTTGGAGTCTCCAAATCCATGAACAACCTTTAGCAAAATTGGTCCTTGCCCGAGAACATTGTTCCCATCACCTTAGCCCAATATTAGTGGGCCTTATTTACCATTTTAGCCCATGGGCCAACACATGGTAAATTTTCCACCAAACCCTTAAATTTTCATGGCCCACTGGTCCAAATTTCATCCCTTTTAGATATTGTTTGACCCATCTGTAAAATCATCCAGTTAAGTCTATTCGATTAAACCTTAAGTTTGGACTTCTCCCACTAAGTGTACATGTAATCGTAAACCTTAATTTAGTTACCTAAGGAGGTTTAACACTCTATTAAGAAATTAATTAAGTTAATTAAGTGTTTTATGTATTGTATATATATGTTGTGGCCTTGCCTCGATCAGCGTGCTGATTTGATATGAGTCTAATTTGGGTTTCTTCTTTTGTGCTATGATATGCGGGGTGCGCTTGTCGATTTAGGATGTAGAACTTCACTCATCCAGGTTTGTATGACTCTTCTTTACTTCATCTCTACTTGGCTCTTTTGAGTGTCGAGTTTAAACATATTTTTGCCGTAGGATGGTGTCGGCAACATGTTATCAAATCCCTCTAATGTCGGGCTATTTAGCCGAGTTTTTCATAAATTTAATAAACTTCAAGGTTGAGATCCCTTGATCATTTTCGAAAGACAAAATCTAGAAACTATTATATAAGTCCCTACCAAAGCTAACTATATAAGCATATGAGGGTTTACTATTTTACAAATATAAGAGATTGTACAGGTAGTACGGGATTACACTTGTAAAACCCACGATTCGAAGTCAGGGTTTTATATTCAGAACCGGTCGGGTCGACCGTTATTTTTTTCGAGTTGAGTCGGTTTCGGGACACGTGTACTGAGCCGACGCCAGTCACGTGCTATGAGCCATGAGGGTCATGTGTACCCAAGTATATGATGATAACGTCATGAACATAGGAGAAAAGAATGAGTTATCAGAATATATGAGAGTATGCAGTTCATTTATTTTATTACGATATATATAATGGATCGTAGAATTAGTTTTAGGCCGTTTACCGCGTTAGGATGCGTTCGGGTAGTTTGGGT
>JAURVB010014731.1:0-57379 GCA_033002965.1 Piper betle | reverse complement strand
ACATTTCAGGTTTGGTTCACGAGTGAGTCGAATTTGGGTATTACAATAACAAATAAAAATTATAGGAAAAACCTTTTATTGAAGTCTATTATATTCATAAAGTCAATTTAACCTAAATTTATTATGTATTTGATCATTCTTTAGTGGCTTTTAGACTTTGACGTAAATTTAGGTTGTTACATTAACTTTATGAATATAATAGACTTCAATAAAAGATTTTTCCTATAATTTTTAGTTGTCATGCTTGATTTATATTTATAGAACATATTTATCTTATACATTCTTATCAATTATATTTATTTTTTAAAATCTTACTATTTTATTACATACTAATTCGTCAAACACATCAATTTATTGAATTAATAAACCTACTTGTTTAAGAATTGTTAAACTTAAAATAGTGATTGATTTTAGATAATTTATATTATCTAATTCTATTTGTAAGAGTAAAGGGTACAATTGTTGTTTAATTTACTTTTAGTAATAAGAAATAAAAGGTAATATTGTGAAATATTTAGAGACTCATGACAGATCCAAATTAAAAGGCATAAATGAGAAAATAATATTTTTATAAATAGAAAATAAAAAATAATATTATAAATTAGTTAAAGGACATGCAAGGTTAAAAGTTGTGGATTTTATACAGATTTAGAACAACAAAAGTAGAACATGAATCTTCAACAAATCTTGATGTAGACTTCCTCACTGTGTAGATATGAACTAGCTTGGAAAGATAAATATCGAAAGAGATTGACATGCCCCTAAAGCCTAATAATCTCTTATATTTGAGAATTCTTATTGTGGATACGAAATTAAGCATAAAATAACTGGATGGAAGAAACATAAAATCTCGTTCGCAGGCAAAATACATGGGATAGCTAATCAGCTTAATTACTTATTATTCAATTAGTCAGCTCAATTAGCAAGCCTAATATTGTGGGCTTAACGAAATCGATCTGATCGTATAGATACCCTTTATCATAAGTCATCAAAAAAATCTCAAACAACCCACAAAAGCACAAAGTCAAGATCTCTCAGAAAATAGATTCTTATTTTGAAGAGTGCATGACTACATGAATAACCTCACACCAACCCCTCAATTTAGAATCCAATTCAAAATTTTCCTTAGAAAGTATAGGGAAATAGTATTATATTAGGTTAACCTCGTATCAATTCTTTGATAGGTCAATAACTTGTACATAAGTTTTGAGAAAATATTATTTTTTGAATTAGTTTTTGATTTAAGAGTGACCTATAAAAAATTATTGTATTTATATTGACCCATGATATAATGTAATAGAGTCACTTATGAAAGTTTGTTAGCTAACTGGAAAAGAATATAACTAACTATAGAGAATCATATTTAGTACTCTTTAGAGAAAATATAACGATCCGATAGAAACTTTTGCATTTTACACGATGACTTTATATAATTCATTGATATTTTAATCTATAAATATATTCAAAATAACAAGACAAAACTCGGCTTCTTAGATTTTACTCAAACCTCAACCATGCTCTCAACAGGCTCAACAACAAGACTTGCATTTGGGGATTGTGAACAAGCCGGGCCGGCTCGGAGACCCAGGTTTGCTCAGCCCAAAAATGAAAACGGGCTAGGTTTTTGATCTAATCGGTCTGATAATATCACAATGGTCGGCCTGAACTCATACCCACTTTGTGAAGCCTCGGACCAGGCAAAGACAGAGTAGAGTTGTCGACTCGGTCAAAAAAATGGCCCAATTGCTCTTTCAGGTCTGTTTAATTCGGGCGAAAACCCCTCTGGTTGTCCAGCTGACTAGGGCCAGCTGAGCCGGTGCGAGACTATCTCCCAAGCTCAGCTTAATTCACTTGGCGGATTGGACCGATATAGCCGAATTTGGCCCAACCGAACCCGACCTGACCGGTTCAGTGTTGGCCACGACTCCTTGCATCTATTAGTTCAAGCCGAGAGGCATGGTCCTCTTATTGCATTAATTACAAGTTCTAGAATTAGTTTTAACATAATACTTGATATTATAACTATAATTGCTGATTATACTAATTAACCTCTCATACATATTAATTAAGACTAAGAATGAAATGGAAATATAGCACAGTGCGAGCATGCACCAGAAAAGCAATGTAGTGCAATCGTACTCGCTAACTATACAACTGCTAATTTACGATAACTTTTCTCTCGAAGATGATATGATTCCGATACAAAACAGTGGAGAAGATTGAACAACTCAATAACTCCTCTATCTTTGGAACAAAAATTGAAGACGAAAAAAAATGATATCATGCATGGGCAAAAGTCATCAAGGGGGCCATGTAATTTAATAGGTAGGTGCAAGACCTTCATGTGAAGCCACTTCCCCTACACAGTCCGGACACCGGACGGTGCAGTCTGCTCGACAGACCGGACGGCGCGGATAGCCTTGTTTACCGCCGACGAGAGGTCAGAGGCGACCATCAATGGCAAGCCGACGAGGGAGATGGTTTTTCGATCTTCTCAACTTCCCCAGCCCTCTCAGGCTTTGTACCCCCACAGCTTATAATATACATACATATATATATATATAAATACACGTGTGGGTGTGTCAGGTGTGTGTTTTTAATAATCTGACGAGCAATTGCTAGCTACCATCTTTGCCACGTTGTCTAGGGAGGCACTGCTCTTGCCTAGTGAGGTTATCTTATTCCCTGCGGCAGCCACTGTATATGGTACTGTACCAAACGAGTGAAATGGATAGTGATGAAGTGTTTTAGTTTTAACCGTCTCCCTTTTCTGTGTGGGATGGGCCCTGAAGAGCTAAATGATGAAGAACTTAGGTTGTCACTTCATGAAGATATATATCATCATCTGTAACATATTTTTTGTGGGTCCTTGTGATGATCTCTCGATCTATATCGACGAGTTTTGTAATTTGGTCGTTACCATAATTTGCTACTTTATGATCATCTGCAAGCAGCAGATTATTGATATGAATTCATATCATGCATAAACAAACATGCAAGAATTGTGTATGAAGCATGTGGTACGATATAAACCATTTATCACATGGGTGACGATGAATAATGGCGTTACCTGGTAATGAGAGTCCTGTTTGTCTTACTTAGAAAATGCAACAATTTTTGTTAACTGATATTATGTGTTTTTAACCGTCTCGAAGTAAATTTAACATGATAATATCCTTCTTTCGTGTAGACTCCACGTGAAGAAGTGATCTCTTGTTACTAATTACCGATTCTAAATAAACTAGACAAAATGTGCATGGCACGGCATGTACCGCAAATAAATTTTAATTTTATAAGTAAACTCTCACTTAATAGTAAAATATATTAAAATAATTTAATATCTTCTATATAAAAATTTTAATTTATTTTAAATATAAATCATAATTGAATGAAAAGATAAACTATAATAATTTAATATTTTTATTTGTATATATTTTCAATGGTAAGTAGACTGAATTTTATGAATAGAAAGTTAAAAATTGAAATTAACAGGGATTGAATTCATGACCCTATGCAATATAAAATATTTTTATTATTATTATTTTATAAGAAGTTAAAAGTAAAAGTTAACCGGTTAATTTTTATAAATAGAGGTTAACCTGGTTCGAACATGTAACCTTCCACAATATAAAATATTTTTATTATTTTTATTGTATTTTGTTTGATTGAATCTACTACATTTACTTATAGGGCAATATATATTAAATTCCTCTTTTATTAATAATAGTAAATTTTAACTAATTTGAATACATGCAAATATATGTTCAACATATATATAGTGCATGTATTGAAACTAGTTAAAATTTACTCTTATGATGTAGTTGTGCCTTTACTCCATACGAGAGCTCGGTTAATGAAATTCATCACTAGATTTCGTTGTATTGAAGCTGAGATTCAACATATTTAATTTGCTGCAAACTTCGAGGTGATCAAAATCTTCCACAAGCATCTGTTCCTAATTAATCAACTACTAGCCTACACTGCACATTAAGTCAAATATATGTCCCTCCTCCAACCCCTACCATATCATGCATTCATCTTCAAGCAAACAAGACATGAAAGCTCAATAGCAAACATATTATATTAATCAAGGCCGAATTAAGGTCAGCAACTGGCTCTTTTCCCCATCATATGCGTGACAAATTTGTCAACCTCTAAATATTATACATACACGAACAATATATTTAATCTGTCCCCACCTCTGCTACTATATAGATACATTTCAATATTGATCATAGGTGTTGAAGGAAGGAATGAATCAACAATCAGTAAAAACGAAGATAAGGAAGAAGATGGTCTCGACTATCATCATCTTATGTCATCTCCCACGTGAGATTCACACATATATGTTGAGCGAGAGAACTTGTCTACATGTGTATAGTTTGCCTAAGCCGTTTGGGCAAGTTGGCTACAGGAAATGCCCCATGTTTGCTTACAAGCAACCTGCGCTATATATAACACGGTAGCTGCGCCCTCTTTGTCTTGGCTTTAAAGCTTGAAACCTAAATAAAAAAAACCAAGAATGACAAGCTTAATTTCTGGCCAAGACCCACCACCAAAAGATAGCTTTATGACATAGTTTTAAATTTAATAATACAAAACATATACTTTATAGTACTGTATTTTACCCAACGCATGAATATATATTAATCTATATACATGGTACACGTTCACATTCATATATACTAAATGTATATATATAGCTTAAGTTCATACAATGTCTCTATCATTCTTCCCTTCTCTGGCAATACTTGTCTCCTTCACTTTCTTCCTTAACTACTCTGGTGCACATTCCTCATGTCCTTAAAAAAAACGACCGACCACACGAGGCGGGTAGTTGCCATAAAGGGCAAGAGGGAGGTGGGCTTGGGGGGAACATGAGCAGGGCCTCCACCGGCGGCTGTGGAGGGCCATGCGGGGCCTGCAAGTTCTTGAGGCGCAAGTGCGTGGCGGGGTGCATATTTGCACCCTATTTTGATCCGGAGCAGGGGGCGGCCAGGTTCGGGGCGGTGCACAAGGTGTTCGGCGCCAGTAATGTGTCGAAGCTTCTGGCCAGGGTGCCGGAGCACCGCCGCCTCGACGCCGTCGCCACCGTCTGCTTCGAGGCGCAGGCCAGGGTTCGAGACCCTGTGTTTGGGTGTGTCTCTCACATCTTCGCCTTGCAGCAGCAGGTGATGATCTTCTTCACTCGGTCATTTTGATTTATAAGCTATACGTACTTGCACCATGTAATGATTGATTGATTGATTTATGACGATCACTTGAGAACTCTTTCATACATTAGATCAGGTTGGTTTTAACAAAAATAACTTTTTCGTGCATCAGATCATTGATCAGTTTTTCTATATTTTGAGGACTTGAGCCAAAGTATGTGTGCTTTTTTAATCAAATTGTGATGTGTAATTGGACACTTAAGCTGTTGTTCTGGGGGGTCTGGAGCTGGCGTTCCGGCAACTTTACCGAGCTTGAGTGAGTTAATTAGGTAGATTAGATTTCTATGGTTTATTCAGATAAGAAATACAAACGCTCAAGCTAAAGATTTTGTCATGGAAACACACTCACACTCTCTCTGTCTCTATATAAATCTCCCTTCCTAACACATATATGGAACGCTTTATATTTTCATCTTTGTATCATGACTTTGATAAGTTATAAGTAACTATCTAGAGAACTCAAACGCTTCACAAATTTAAGTATGGTTTTGCAAGATGTATAGTTTCGAATCAATGTATTTCTTCTCTTCCTTAAATATCTAATATTATGTCTTATGCACTATATGTGTTGAAGAAATTAGACTATATTTGTTGTAACTAGAACATTTTACATATGGCTTTTTGCATTATGAATTCATGATCAAGTTGCTTATACATATATAATATTATACAGATCAATTACTCGCAATTGTCACTATTTTATTATGACTAATTAAGAAGAGAGAGTGGCCAACTACTCCAAAATTTCCACATGTTTCTTCAATATTATTCTTATTTTTCTTTGTTAGGAAATCCGATGCACCGGACATTTCGATCACCGTGTATGATTTTATTATTCATAACACAATATTTCTACGTGGTTAGTTTTTTTGATGTTCACATATTTAGTCTACTACTTGACCTCGAAAAATGCATATAACCTATTTACAAATCTTCTAGCTTGAGTGCTAATCAATGAAGAATATGGTACCAATGAGGAACATTACATCATATTTTTTACTATCTTGTATAAATTATTAACTCTTAAGTATTTTAATCAAGAGCATGCATATATATATATATATATATATATATATATATATATGCTACATATATTTCAGGTGGTGAATTTGCAAAACCAATTGGCCTATGTTCAAGCTCGCCTATCAAGCATGGAGCTCCAAGTGCAACAACCTTGTCATGCACCACAGCCTCGCCGGCCGCCGCCCTCATTCCCGCCGGTGGTTTATGTCGACCACCCGCCGCCTGCTTCATGTCCAATGCAACGAGTTCAAGCTGTGGACGCCCCGCAAGAGATGGTCGACCTTTTGGCTCCATCTGATTCCAACCAAGTGGAGGATGAGATCCAAATGCTTACACAAGAGTTGCTGCTCAGATATTTTCCTACCTCTCAGCCTCAACTCCCCAAGTCTTGTTAGTTGGATTAAGTAAAAGATTCGATTTGCTGATTTTCTGGGCAAGTTTGTCGCTTGTTCTAACAATTCATGCACGCCAAGTTAAGTTAATTCCTGATCATATTTGTTAGATGGTGTAAGGAAGAAAGCCAGGGCACAAGGTCTATAGTTTGTGTCCCTCATCAAGAAGGCTATTTTCCTTGTCCTATGACTTCAAATAGAGCGGTCATGTTGATATCAAGAGGATAGATTGCTTTTTTGAGGAAGCGCGTACAATTAAAATTAAAATCTAGATATATCAATATTATCTATCATCGTTTCTAGTTGCAAAATGGATTAATTAGATTGTAATGTTATGAAATAAATTAATGTGGACCGCGCGTGCGCATGTATATATATATATCGGCACTCGAGGCCTTTCAAATAAAAAAAGTTTGGAATAGAAATTTTGTTGAAGCGGTTTTAGCTGGTTGATTATATACTTGGAATGTGAAAGGTTTTCCGGAGCTAGAAAGCCTAGAAGGTCATGTCATAGGCCATTTGCTTTATACGTGGGTCGACGTCAAATCAAAATGAAACTCGAATTTTTTTGATGTTTTACCTGATTTAATTTGGCTTGAAATTTAACTGCACGACTCTTTACGTATTATAATTTATGAATAAAATTATCAACTATATATTAAAAAAATTTGTGTTTATTTCTGGATTTTGTGAAAGAGCATCACATCACATGTTATGACGTACAATAGATGAGCGACACCGAAGTAAGATGGCAGATCGGTTCAATTATGGTTGCCAACCAGTCCGGTAAATATGGTACCTGACCCAAAAATATAGGTTTTTGATTTAACAATATCGGGTTTGAATTTTATTAATATCTATTTTATATTACCCGACCTCCCGACCTTACAAAGCCATGAACCCGATACATACTTAATTTTTATTTTAAATTTTAATTTTTTTACATAATATTGTATATATATAATATATTTTATAAAATATAATATTTTTTATTATAAATAAGAATAATTATCATTAAATATCTTATTTATTAAGCATTTTATATAAATATATATGACATATTTATTATTAGTCCCGTTCAAATTTGGGTTGGGTATTTCTTAACACGTCGGTTTGGATGCTATAAAACCTGAACCGATGACTACAACACTAACCCAATCTAACCCAAGGCCTGATATAACAAAGCTAGATCTAAATTGAACCCAATCCGATAATAAATATATTATATATATTTATACAAATATACACAAAATATTTAATATTTATAATAATTATTTATATTTATTATAAAAATATAATATATTTTAGATGATATTTTATATATATACAAAATTATATGAAGAAATATTGAAATTCAAAAATTAAAATTAATTATTTTTCGAGCTCCGTCGGTCTTTTTGAGATCTGAACACGGCCTGATATAAAACAAGAACTTGTAAGGGCGTTAAATCTCAGAACCAAATCCAACATAATTAATCCTAAATTCGATATTTTTGGGTAGGTCTGGTCAAGTACCCAATTCACTTAAACCCGTTGGCATCCTTAGTAGGGTCGACATGCAAAAGATCTTTCCGCACTTCGCCCCCACTTTGCAGCAAGCCCCTGTGATATTTTTCAAGATTTTATATTTTTTCCATGTCGATTAATTAAAACACAATTAATAAAAATTTAAAAATAAGGAGCCCCAACACACCGTTCACGCATGCTAATTTTGAATGCAATGAAAAATAGGCAAAAAATTAACCCTTGTACATTGATTAAGAATGCTCCAAACAGGAGACCTTTCTAGCAAGGATTAAAAAAGAACAATATCACTCAACACCCAACAATCACCCCGACCTCCCAGATATAAGTTTTAATTGATTGTAAGGTCTTACAACCAATAATTATGTAAAACCTTATCAGCTAACAACAAATCAGCACCTATTAAATATCCTTAATGGTATTTTCGAAATTTCAATAACTAATAGTTGCTATCACTTATGCACATCTACATGTACATTGATTGGGTCTTAAAACTAATGTTGGACTGTAAAAACCTATACCCGCTGCGCGCTGCTGGCGGCCCTTCGTTGCTCCCCTCCACCACCGCCCGGGGCGGTGCGCGGAGGGGGTGGCAGGGGGCGCCAGCCGGGGGCGGGCGGGGGCGCAGGGGCGCAGATCTGGCGGCGGCGGTGGCGGAGAAGGGGGGGTTGGCGGCAGCTCCAGGGTGCCGGCGAGGGCGGGGACTACGGCGGCGGGCTGTGGCCGGGTGGGGGGAGGGGGTGGAGGGCAGGGCCGCCGGCAGGGGGCGAGGCCGCGGCGGCAGGCGGCGAGGCCGCGGTGGGGCGATCGCGGGCGGGAGGGGCGGGGCGGTCGCGGGCGGGAGGGCGGGTCCGGCGGGTCGGGCGGGTCGGACGGGTCCGGCGGGTCGGTCCAACAGTGGGTGGGTGGGTGGTTTGATTATGGGCCGTCGGATCAAGATCCGACGGCCCACACGAGGCAGCGCATTGGCGCTGCCAAAATAGGGCAGCGCACTGTAGCGCTGCCCTATATATATATATATATATATATAACAATCTTTGTTTTACAAAAATAAACGAGTCATCCTCCTGCTGAGGGCTCCACCTTGCCCCCAAAGAGGTCATTTTCACCGGACGGTGGCCGCCGCCGCTGCCGCCGCCCTGCCCCGGCGTGTCCGATCGATGACGGCTCCGATCTGAGGAAGTCTCGCCCCCACCCTTTTGTCCGATCGTTACGGTACGCTTTTTTCCATCCTTTGCATTGCTTGCGGTGTCTCCTTCCTTTTGATGCTTCTCTAAGAGGCTTTTCGTTGTTGTTGTTGTTGTTGTTGTTTATTTAATTGGAATGTTGGTGTTGATGTTTTTATTTTTGTTGTTGTTGTTGTTTGATTAGGTTTTGTGGGGTTTCGTTTTGGGGGTGGGGGATTTTCTTTCTTTTTTTCGGTGGTGGTGGCTTGGCGGTGCAAATTCCGGCGATGACCTATGCGATCGATGTGGAGGAGGTAGGGTGTTGCGACTCCAAGCTGCCCATGGGGGATCGGAACGGCGATTACGTGGCCCTGCCGGTTTCCGGCGAGCTGGGTCCCGGCGGGCGGCTTGGTCGCGGCGGGTGCTTTTGGTGGTGGGCGAAGGTTGTTCTTTTGAGCCTCTTCGCGTCGGTCGCGGCCGTGGCTTTCGTCCTCTGGGGCGGTCCCTTCCTCATCGAAAAGGTTTGATTCTTTGTGAAATTTTGGATGCAATTAACCTTTTGCTTGACGTTCCGTTTAATTATCCGTAGTATATGATTGAAGAGGGGAATTGGCATCGGGATGGGTATCTGACCACCAAAACTTCGTGATTGGATCATATGTTCATGGTTTTGGGATGAAGCGATTAAAAAGGAGAAGGGCAATTTGCTTTTCGGATGATGGGTAGGACGCAATAACTGGTGCTGGATAAAGATATCTGTTTGAGCTTTTGGACCTTTGATTGACTGATGTCTACTAGGTGTCTGCAATTACCTTGAATAGCTGCTATTTCTTTCGATGATGTGGTGTTAAACAAAAGGAGAAGTGCTAGATTTGACGAAAACAATTGACCATGGCATAAGCTTTTTACTAAGGATTGGCCTTAGTTGCTTTAAACCAACATTTTTATGTGAATGTGGTAATGCTCGATTTAAATTTTGATGGATGGCATTCGGATTTTCTTCTTGTTACTTTGGACGTCTTGGCTAGTAATCCTTTTGTGTACAATTCATTTGTCTAGGTGCTAGCCATGGAGCATGATGACCGAAACCGTTAATTATGAACTTCTCACAAAATGGGGCATCTATTGGTTCTTCATAATAAACAATTGAAATCAAACCTGAATATTTCACAGCATCAATTGTAATTTTGTATTTTCTTTATGGCTCTTTTTTGAGTAAACATTGCTTAATCTTTCATGGTAAGCAAATGATAGGAAAATTAATCAACATCAAGTGCTTAGTGATGGCCGTATTGATGTTTTATGTTTATATTTTATCATTTTAAATGATGCAATGATAAATTCCAAATGCTTTTTTTAAAAACAAAAAAGATGAAAAAATTACCTTAGTCATGTATAATTGTACGCTTTATCAGTGATATTGACTCTAGCTCTATTCCTCAACTAGGGTTATAATTATATTTTTCAAGCAACTTTTTCATGGTCCTTATCCATGATTAAACGAATAGCTGTATTTTCAAACTTGAATAATATTCAGATTTATGAATTTGCGATCTGACAACTTGAGTTATAGCTAGTATTATAAAGCCACAATTTGTATAATATATTTTTATGTATAAGTAACTCTTTGTCAGTTCTATTTTCTAAGTTGTACTAATAAAATTTTAATCATTATTGCTGTGTAACTTATTAGCCTAGCCATGTGTGTGCAGGTGGTGATACCCATCTTAGACTGGGAGGCTACAACATTTAGTACACCGATGCTTGGATTTATTCTCTTTTCTTCTATTGGTCTGTTCCCTGCTTTGCTCTTACCATCCGCTCCTTCAATGTGGTTGGCTGGAATGACTTTTGGCTATGTATACGGATTCCTACTTATCATGGCAGGGATGAGTATAGGAATGTCAATGCCATATTTCATTGGTTCCCTCTTCCGTGTCAGAATTCATGTCAGTGTCTGCCTGTTCTTTTGTAATTTTTCCTCTCTCATAGTGTGTTAATGGTCACATGACTTTCTTGCGTTTTCCATTTCAGAGATGGCTAGAGAGATGGCCTAAGAAAGCCGCTATAATTAGATTAGCTGGGGAAGGAGATTGGTTCCATCAATTTCGAGCTGTTACTTTAATTAGGGTTTCTCCATTTCCATACATCATTTTCAATTATTCTGCAGTTGCCACGAACGTCAGTTATGGTCCATATATATGTGGTTCATTGGTTGGGACAATACCTGAAACTTTCATTACAATATATAGGTATCTAACTCTTAACTGTCACTTGAACTTAGACCTTTATATTTTAGTCAGACCTTTTTTATAATTTACTTGTGAATACTGCTTGAGAGTATTGCCTGATTGAATAATATTATGTAACCAGTTTGCTTTACTGTGAGTGAGTTTTATTAAGCATTCTTGCCTTTGCTTGAATTATTTGTTACTCTTTTTTTGAAAAAAATAATTTGGAGTATTTTTTTAGGTGGCAGAATCCATTTGTTTACTGTAACATATGATTTAGCTCTAAGAAATGGTTTTGTTCCCTCATTTGTTTGGTTTATATCTCCAATAATTTGGCGAAAGCAATTGTATATAAATTTTTCCTTTGCAGAGTGAGGTATATCATTCTTTCCTTGTGTGGTCTTCTACATGATTTTGAGGAAGAGTTGCAAAGTACACTAAATTATATCATTGATGCGATCAACCTTATTTGTTTGTTTGAGCAGCTAGAATAAATTGTTTGTTTTAAAATTCTGGATCCTTCAGCCTGGTAAACACCTAACTAAAATAGACCGTTTTCTATAAAAGAGGCTTGAAAGATCCTTCCATCAAAATGAAAATTTCAAATGGCTGCATGGATGTCATTGGGAGTTCAAAATATGCAGATTTTTCTTAATGTGTGAAACACACATTAGATCCAGTTAGGCAGTCATAAAGCTAAGCACAATGGCGTGCTCTTAATGTGTGCAACACATATCAGATCCAGTTAGGCAGTCATAAAACTAAGCAGTAACTGCAGTCCTCACATATTGCATTTTGCTAATATGTGACTAATCACTATTAGGGATGTTAACAACACGAGAAAATGGAGCCATGTTGATAATGATGAGTGCAGGTCTTTTAACAGTGGTGAGTGGACCTCAAGTAGGGTCCTCCTTTAGAAAACTAAGTTAATGACTTCTAGCTTCTGTAACAGGTGGATGCTAATATCACTTCATATATTAAATGGTATGATGAACTGATAAAAATAAGTGGCATTTGACAGTGGAACAATGAGGGAATCAAGATTTACTTCACGGTTGTCAGTGTTTAGTATAGATGTTGTGATTCATCCTCTCACCCTCTATAGGTGTGTTATCTGCAATTGGATAAATGGAATGAGGAATAGATGAAGAAGATAAATGGAATGTGTGACAGTAAATCAACGAATAAAATTGCCCAGGAGCAACAGTAGTATGCCATTACCATCACAGGGTTCACTATTCTGCCAAGTTTCTAAATTGTGGCAACTGGGTAATGAGGATCAAGCAAGTAGATAGTTATTTGGAAATTAAGTGCTAAGGTGACAGAAGAATGAATGGAGATAAGGTTTTAGGCCAATCCACTGCAATTAGTTTGGACATCCAGTTTGGTGCTGTCAAACAAGTTTCGTGGCAATAAATTTGTGTTAAACCTTATTTTAATTTTAGGCTAATTGTTTGGCTGCCTGGTTTTGTGGCGGGTAACAACATCCGAATCACTTATAATTTGCCCTTAACAAAAAGATTCTTCTGTTATACAGTGGAATATTGATACGAAGCTTAGCTGATGCAACAAATGGTCACCGTTTCCTTAGTGTTCAGCAAATCATCTACAACACTATTGGCTTTTGCGCGGCCTTGGCTGCAACTATTGCGATAACCGTCTATGCAAAACGAGCACTCAGGAATCTGCAGTTTGAGGAAGAGCTTCAATAGGTCAGCAAAATGCTTTTACTGGCACCCTAACTCTTTATTGAAATGCAGGCTTGCCAACAAATCATTTTACATTTCTTCAATATTTTTATACTCATTGTTTTTGCTGTCTATTGTATATCCGGGATGAACTGACAGCAATTGGAAGAATGGAAGTGTATATAAACAAAAATTAAAGCAATTGTGAGGAGCGTGAAAGGAAACGAGGATAGTAATCTTCAAATATTATTGTCAATGAACCATGATTTGTCATCATGCTACGGTGTAACTTACTGACAATTTATGTTAAATGAAATACCTTCAATTGCAACTTTTCGAACTTATTCTGAGTTGAGCTCTGTCGTGATTCCACTATATATGTGTATCTTTGGTGGATGTTTTGCTCTGAGCTGGTTTTCTTATTTTCAAGCCAATTGTGAGTCGAATCCAGGAATAAAAAGAAACGTCTATCAGAATTTGAGGATGATTACTCACAGTAAATTGCTGTACCAGTCATGGCTTGTTGGTAGTATTGTGTTCCCCATGATGAATAGATTTTATGAAAACTGAAGTCATTGTTGTCATGAGTTTGTCAAAACTTTTGGGGAACATTCTTTTGTGGTTCTGAGCTTTGAACATCGTTTACAAGCACTGCAATGATATACCTGTGGATTCAAACTATGATGTGCACTGATTTTCAAGTGCTTTTCCATGTAAATGTATTATTGTGTCCTTGTGACAAACTGTTTACTTGGATTGAACGCTATAACATTTTGTCACGGTGGGCAAGCATGCAATGGAGAGATGGTTCTGCAAGCTTGTAAGCACAACTGTGTTCCACAGCAGCTTCACAAAAGGAAGCTGGAGCAGCTTGTCCCGTAAGATGGATTCTTAATCATTAATTAGTCATTTTTCTTTCTTGGTCCTTTCGAAGCTTGGATTAGATTAATCACAACTAACATTGGTGTTCTTTAGATGTGCTCATAAGAAATGCAATTGGTGGTTAAGCCATTTGAATAGTCATATTCTATGAAACCTCTATGCTTAGGTCGAAGAAATGACAGTTCTGTTTGCTTGATGCACCACCCTCTTCTTTTATCCGGACTTTGGCAAGTTGGCCGCGAGTGTGGGCGGAGTTTCACTATTGTCAACAGTGGATATTGTGTACGATCGCGAAAAATGGTGCATTAGGACCGACATTGCCGACCCAACCAAGATATAGGTCGAAGAAGAAGTGTAAACATTAAATCAAGCAAAGCAACGAGAGGTCTGGCCACTAGCTCACTTTTGCAATGGCAGTTCCCAGTTTTAGGTTTTCTTCAAAGCCGGTGGCAATTTTCTCCCTAAATCCTAAAGGATTGTAGCCATTTGTAGATTGTAATGGGCTAGAAAATGTAGTCCGGACAATGGTGGGACTATAGTTGGAAAAGTTATAAAGCAAGATGGAAAGGCCGATGGGGCCAAAAATCTTCAGGAAAATCCCAACTGATGTAGCCCACATTGTTTGCACATTTCACGAGCACCTAATTACACACCTGACGTCTTATATGAAAATAACTGGGGAAGATGTCGCCCCACTTGTAACAGGATGAATTTTTAATTTTATAGATAGATTCTTATCGAATAATGAGATAAATTGTGTTAATTTAATATCTTAAATATAAACTGTCATTGATTTTAAAGATATATGTTATTTGAATTAAAAGATGGATTATAATTATTTAAAATTTTAATTATATATTTTTAAGACAACTAAACAAATTCTTGTCAATAGGAAGTTAAAAATTTAGGTTTACAAGGTTTGAACCCATGACTTTCTATCACGATATTTTTAAGAAATTAAGGTTAGTGACTTATGGCCTCAGTAAAAAGTATTTTTATTGTATTTTTAAAATTTTTTTATATTTTGATTGATTAATTTTCTTATTTTTAATGTCATGCTAGTTTTGAGTTCTACTTTATTTATATATATATATATATATATATATATATATATATATAATGTCTGAGGTGCACTGCCTGGCTTTTGCAGTGCAGAGCAGTGCACCTGATTGATGGCTGCTGGATCAAAATCCAACGGCCATCAATCATTTAACGCCCCCCTACTTTCCCTCCGCTCACGATGCGCCCCCTAGCAACCTTCCAGCCCCTGTGTGCCGCTACCCCCGTTCCATGCCCACCCCCAGGGAGGCCGCGGCTGCAGGCAAGGACAGGAGCAGGGCAGGGGCAGGGGGGGGGTCGAAGCGACGCCTGAGGGGGCTTTGGTTACAGGTGGGGACAGGGGCAAGGGGCTGCTGGGGGATAGCCCGAGGGCAGCCGTGGTTGCAGGCCGGGGCAGGGGAGGGGGTACGGCGACTCTTGAGGTGGCTGCGGCTGCAGGCGGGGGACATCGATGCCTGGGGGGAGGGGAGGCGTGGCTGTGGGTGGCGACGGGGGTAGGGGCCCGCAAGCGGTACAACGATGCCTGAGGGCTTGCGGCTGCGGGCGGGGGTCGCGGGACAGCGATGCCTGGGCGGTTGCGACTGTGGGCGGGGCCCGCAGGGGTACAACAATGCCTGAGGGGGATAGAAATGCCGAGGGGGGGGGGTGGGGTGGTGTGGTGGAACTGTGTGGGTACAGCAATGCCCGAGGGGGTGCGGTTGCAGGCGGGGGCTGTGGGGGTACAACGACGCCCAGGGGGTCCTCGGCTGCGGGCAGGGACGAGGGCGAGGGGCACGACTACGGGTGGGGGCGCAACTGTGAGTAGGGGCGCCGCAGCTGGTGGGGGCATGGTGGGGAAGGACGCTGAGAGGGGGGGACGTCAAATAATTGATGCCGCTGGATTTTGATCCAACGACCATCAATCAGGTGCGCTGCCTGTGCTGCAAAAACAAGACAGTGCACCTCAGACATTATATATATACATATATACATATATATATATATATATATTTATATTTATATTTATATACTAGATTTGGTCTTATATTGTCTTCTAGACTCTAGAGTGAAGTGATTGAAAAGACTTATATGTAACGACCAAATATAAAGAGCAAATTAATGAGCCTAAGTAATTTATTTAAAAATTATTAACCTAAGTTGAAGATGTATAGTCTATTCTTACTCATAAATATGATTTTACCTTCGTAAGTATTAAATGTAGAACTAAATTGAGGTATTTCACAATCTACTTACCTCCAGAAATTTTGTCAAAATTTCTACACTTTATTACTAGCCCTAACTCATGTTCTTTTTGGCTCGTAACCAACTAACTATTTAGCGTCCCTAATCCAACCCAACCCACCATCTAACTTGATACCCAACTGCTTTGATATGATATCTATCAACTTAATTTCACATCTAATACTTAGTGGAGTAAGGTCTTATTTATAAATATAAATGAACTATATGTCTTAAATTTCGGTTAATAGCTTTTAAATGTAAATGAACTAGAGTCTTAAACTTATAAGTTAATATTTTAAGTCGGGTCGTTATAAATGATATTAGATTAAATTATGAGTTAGACTAAGGACATTGACTAAGTTATTACTCATGGCCCAAAGAATGTATTAGATGATAAGTTGGATTAAGGACGTTGACTAGGTTATTGCTAATGACCTAAAATACAAATTAATCGACATAAGTCATCTCTTAATATACTTAAAAATTATTACGGGCATCTTTATTTGTAAATGAGACCTTATTTTAATATATATTAGATGCAAGATTAAGTTCAATTTCTCCTCCAAAAACAAGATTACCAAATTTAAGTAGATGACTAGATTCCTTATACTCTTATCAAACTCGAGCTGGTATTAAAGTAAGTTTTAGTGGGAAAAAATCGATATCAGCTCAAGGTGATGCCTCTATGTGAGCATAAAAAATTATAGACCTTTACATTATAAAGACAGTTAAATGAACCCTGCTTTTTCCTTGCTTCTGAGCAGAGTTGTATTTCTTTAGAAAAATGATCTCATCTCACGGGACATCTGTTTAGAAAACGGTGTACTAGCCAGAAGAGATGCTCCAGGATTTCTCATTAAAAAGACGCGCATTTGTAGGTTGTGATTATTCAAGTTACATTTAGAGAGTTGCACCCTTTCCCATTTAAAAATTTTTACAAATTTTTTATCTTTTTTTGGCCGTTGAGATCATTTTTCTATCGTCATCGCTAATAGCTCGTTAAAAAAAAGGAGAGAAAAATATCAATTCATTTTTTTAGTTATTAAGAAAAGTGGTACTTAAAAAATATGATCCTGCTCTCTCTATAAACAAAAACATGAATTTCAGTGAAACGTTGTAAGAAAATAGAGCACAATATGATCCTCCTCTGTAAACTAAAAAAATTAGTACTTCCACCTTAAAGAAAGCAAACACTTTCAAATACATTTCACCAAAAACTCAAGCAGGATTTGAAATGCCAACTCCCATCTTTTCAAAGTAAACTACAGTTAGATGTTCCGTAGTTCTTAACTTTAATACCAGTAACCTCGTCCCTAACTCTAATGAATGCCAACAAATTCATATCTTTGCAAAAAGTTAGAGCCGGCCATGGCCTTAAAGAGGGAGACATTCTTGCCAACCTCACACAATCGCTCACCCTCCAAAACTACTCTCTACCAACCAACTCATCTGTTTCACAGAGTAGCAGCAAAACCCGACCGTTCCATCAGATTCCTTCCCAAACAATCACTTCCCGCAAAACGAAAAATCCCAAAGCTAACCAGTGCAATAGCCCACTCCGTCTCCACGCCACTACTGCATGTAGTGGTGAGCCCTTGGGTATTAAGAATGGAAATAGCAACAACACTACATTACTCCTACAACTCCTCTACATAGATAGATATACAAGTGAGTAGAAAAAGAGGAGGATCTCTTCCATTTTTGTTGTTGTCGGGCAATTTGCTGCATTTCCGTTGTTATTGTTGTTGCTGGTTGTTGGTGGTGTTACAAAAGTTGCAATTTGCATCAGTTTCATTTAATTTATTGCTGGTATGGTCAGCAGCCATGGCGACCATTAAAAGCTGTCATTAAATCCCCCCACCTGCTTCTTGCTCTCCAGGAAAAAAAGGTGTCATCTTTTTTTATTTCTCCTTCTCCGTCACAGATCCAGTCGGCGACATCGCATTGTGGGCTACCTTCCATGGCGGTCTTCAAACGTGCCCTCAACCTGTTTGTGCGATGTGCTGATCGGGGAGGGGGCCGTTGATGCATGTTTCTTCTCCGGCGACGGCGACGGGATGATCCGCTTCCTCGTCGCCATCGCCGTCCTCCTGGCCTCGTCGGCGCTGGCCCAGGACGGCGAAAAGCAGATCCTTTTGGAGTTCAAGGCCGGCGTCACCGACGACCCGCTCGGCGCCCTGTCGTCCTGGGACCCCTCCACCGGCAGTGACCCCTGCCGGAGCTTCGTCGGCGTCTTCTGCGGCGATGCTGGGGGCGTGGAGAGGATCGTGCTGCACAACGCCAGCCTCGCCGGCGTTCTCTCGCCGGCGCTGGCCGGCCTGCGGTCCCTCCAGATCTTGTCGCTGTACGGCAACCGGTTCGCCGGGGTGGTGCCGCCCGAGTACGGCCGGATTGGGAGCTTGAGGAAGCTCAATGTCAGCCGCAATGCGCTCTCCGGCGAGGTCCCGGATTTCCTCGGCGGGCTTCCCAACCTCCGGCTGCTTGATTTGTCCGGGAATGGATTTACCGGCGGCATCCCGCCGGCGCTGTTCAACAGCTGCGTCCGATTGCGGTACATTTCGTTGTCAAAGAACAATCTTTTTGGGCAAGTCCCTTCCTTGGTCAGTAATTGCGGCCGGCTTGAAGGTGTTGATCTGTCCTTCAACAATTTCTCCGGCGGTTTCCCGTCTGCGTTGTGTGATTCGCCGGCCATGTCCTACATTTCGCTGAGGAGCAATTCCTTCGATGGCATTGTACCGGATTTGTTTGTGAGATGCCGAAATTTGAGGTTCCTTGATTTGGCTAGTAACTATTTTAGTGGGTCTGTGCCTTTTGATCTGTTGAGTTTGAACAATTTGTCGTTTTTGAACGCTTCTCGTAATGGGTTTACTGGGCAATTGCCTGAGCTTGGGAGCTGCAGTGAGAGTATGGAGATTTTGGATGTGTCAAGGAATGGTGTGGGTGGAGAGATTCCTGCCAGCATTGGCAAATGCTTGAGCTTGAGGATCTTGAATCTTGGGGAGAATGTAATTGGTGGGAGCATTCCACCGGATGTTGGTGGCATTGTGCTGCTTCAGATACTGGATTTGCATAATCTTCGTCTCAGTGGGGAGATACCGGAGGCGCTGAGCAGTTGCCAGTTTCTTCTTGAATTGTAAGTTAAAAAAAATTCAATGCTTGTTAATCTGTATGTTTAGAGATTGTATATTGCGCATATGGAATAGATCTTCCGTAAAAAACAAATGAAGTTTCATGTCATTGATTGATGCAGTGATGCCTCTGGTAACCAGCTCGAGGGAGGAATTCCTGGGAATCTGTATAATGCAACATACTTGCGAGTTTTAGATCTTCATGACAATCGATTGAATGGATCAATTCCAACGAATCTTGGGCAGTTGTCAAGAATGCGGTTCCTTGATCTTTCCGAGAATAATCTGACAGGATCAATCCCCTTGACACTGGGTAATTTGACCTCGTTAACACACTTCAACCTCTCATCCAATAACCTGACAGGAGAAATTCCCACCAGTCCTATCATTCAACAATTTGGTGCCTCTGCCTTCATCTTCAATCCTGGGCTTTGCGGGGCTCCTCTTGATCGTCCATGCTCTGCAATATCTGGAGGTGGGTCTGAATCAAGAGGTGGTAGAAAGCTCAGTGTTTCTGTCATTATTGCTATAGTTGCGGCGGCTGCCATTGTGGCTGGTGTTTGTATTACCACCATCATGAATATCCGAAGTCATGGGAAGCCATGGCAGGATAATGTTGTCATTGCCAGTACTCCACCTGCATCTTCTGATTCGAATGTAATTATTGGAAAGCTTGTACTTTTCGGCAAGACCTTACCATCTAAGTATGAAGACTGGGAAGCGGGCACCAAAGCTCTTCTTGACAAAGACTGTCTGATTGGGGGAGGTTCTATTGGAACTGTATACAAGACCACCTTTGAAGGTGGGGTTTCTATTGCTGTGAAGAAGCTTGAAACATTGGGTAGGATCAGAAACCAAGACGAGTTTGAGCAAGAGGTTGGTCGATTGGGAAATCTTGGCCATCCAAATCTTGTTGCTTTTCAGGGCTACTACTGGTCCTCGTCAATGCAGCTGATACTATCCGACTTTGTTCCCAATGGAAACCTATATCAACATCTGCACGAGTACGCTTATCCTGGAAGCAGTAGTGGAAGCAGCCGGAGTGATCTTCACTGGTCACGACGGTTCCGAATTGCTTTAAGTGCTGCTAGAGCTCTTGCTTATCTTCACCATGATTGTAAACCACAAGTATTACATTTGAACATAAAATCCACTAACATTATTCTGGATGATGGGTTTGAGCCAAAAGTGTCTGATTATGGTCTGGGAAAGTTGTTACCAATCCTAGGAAACAATGCATTGACAAAGTTTCATACATCAGTTGGGTATGTTGCTCCGGAGTTGGCTTCTCAGGGTTTAAGCTTGAGGTATGGAGACAAATGTGATGTGTACAGCTATGGAGTTATACTGTTGGAGCTTGTTACTGGGAGAAAGCCTGTGGAGAGCCCTGCGGCGAGAGAGGTGGTCATTCTACGTGATTATGTCAGGGATTTGTTGGGGAAGGGCTCTGCTTCGGATTGTTTTGACAGGAGCTTAAGAGGGTTTGCAGAAATTGAACTAATCCAGGTTTTGAAGTTAGGACTTGTCTGCACTTCAGAGGTTCCTACAAGGAGACCAAGCATGGGGGAGGTCATCCAGATTCTTGAATCCATTAGAATAAATTCAGATTCATCTTAGGAATGCCAAAGAAGTGACAGAAGAACGCCCATAAATTTTTTTTCCTTTTGGGTTTTTATGATTGGCATTGGATTTTAGTCGAAAGGGTGCAGAAAAACCGGTTGACCACTAGGTGTTAAAACGTAAAAAAACCCATTTTTTTGTTCTTTCCATTCTTTCTGTAGCTACCCAATTCCATTTCTTGATGGGTATTTGTGAATTTCACAGTACTTTTGAAAATATTCATCGACTGGTTTTATTCTTTTTATGAAATCTCTTGCAACTTTATCCCTGCATGAACAGTTTTATGCATTGCTCTTAATGATCTTATCCTTTTTCAACCTCAAGTACGAAACCTTCAACATGAAAATTAAAAAAAAAGAAGAAACCTCAGGTGTTGGAGTCTGCTCCAATTGAGTTGGAGCCTATGACCATGGGAGGAAGGGAAGCTCAACTACGAAAGCAATACCATTCCATTGTAAAATGCTTACCAGCTTTCACCAACTATGCAATGCTATGAATGAATGGCCCATACTCTTGCAGGCATTGAGGTTGGCCGTTCGAACTTCCCCTCTTAATTTTACTAATTTGTTAATTAAAATCAACTCTTAGGTGGACAACAAAGAATAAGAAATTAATTCAATTAACTCGATTTTGTTAGCCATTTATCTTTTAAAAAACTAAATCAATTTCTTAAATGCCCAAATCCCGACAAGGCTACTAATAATAAACCTAAACCCAGATTTGAAATAAAATTAATAATATTATCAATCCTAACAAGTTAAGTGATTTTTCAAACCTGCCTGAGATTTCTAGTGGGAAGAAATGAAGGTAATGTTAACACAAGTTGGAATGGCTCAAACCTAAATTTGGGAGATAATAGTTACAAGGTTCACTCTTTTGACTAGTAAAGTTGAAAATTAATGTACAAACAAACACTAAAAGGGTGTTTAAAAAAACAAATATTAAAAGGATGAATCTTAAGAGTAGTTTGAAGGAGGTACAATAACTTGCATACAAAGTGCAAACAAATACTAATCTCTGAAAATTTTAAGGGCATGGTTGTTTATAGCTCTTCTCAGTTTAATATGTTTGACATCAGCCAAGCTCATTACCATCAAATCCCTCTTACTGGCTAGTTTGCACATTCATAAGCATATCCCTTCCTTCTCTATTATTTGTTAAGTTTATATCACGTCATTTTTAGAGATAATTAGTGACTTTCATATAAGGCAATGAAAAAAATTTATTCTTTTAATTAATTTTTAAATTAAAAAATCCGTAAAACTTATTTTAAGTCCCCTTTAAATGCCTACAGGACCTACAATAGTATCAACCTATAGTTGATTTTGGTATTAAATATGATGTGTAAGGAAATTGCTACACGGAGAATTATTACATTTATTGTACGTGATAGTAACTTGTACTCAGAATAATGAAAAAAACTAATTTTTGGCTTAAGGCCTATCGAACCTAACCTGTTTCAAATCCCCTATAGGGCCCAACATTGTTCACCTTGTTCCCTTGGGTACGGGGTAGGATGGACAATTTTAAGCTTCCAACTCAGAAATTTTAACAGAAAGATTATGACCGAGTATATCTGAGTAGTAAACACATTAATGCTTGGGAGACGGGAAACAAAAACATCAGTTTTGAAAATGAGTTATTAATGTGGAGCAGCCTAAGAAGCTCATCTCTGTAACTTGGTATATAAAGGATGCACATATAATACCGGATTTTTGAGTTGAGTATTCAACTGTGATAGGAACAGAGCTCTAAATCATAATTTACAGCTAAACCAACTTTTGAACCACAACAGTGTCATATTTACTCTACTCTAGAATTAGCCTTGTGGGAAACTAAGAGCATCAATGATGATTAGTACCTACCCTACTTTGCATGAGATGAGACTTCATACAAGTGACAAGCCTGCAGGTTACCCACAGCATCAAAATTTCGTGTTGTCTTCTACACTTTCGATCTTCAGAGAGAACTCTCTGATATGACCTCCCCAAATTTTACAAACCACTGTGCATCAGATAAGCGGCTGTCTGTTTGCTTATGCTGTTTGGCCTCTTCAACCATCCGTTGTGCATAGTTGGCCTGCTTGGGGGTAGTACTATAGATGACAGCTTGGCCGGAGGGGGCAGAAGTAGAGAAACCAACACTCTGGCGACTTCATGCATTGTGGGTCTCTCTGATGGATACCTCTTGGTGCACAGAAGTGCAAGCTGGAAAGTCTTTTTCACTAAGCTCGCATCAGTACAGGTAACAGACACCTCTGAATCTACAGCTTCCATCACTGTGTTGTCATCGGCTTTTGAGAGTATCTGAGGCAGGGGAAAACAACGACCATGAGCACGTGTCTTGAGAAAAAAACAAGAAACAACCATTGAATTTTTTTTCAGACCCAAATGACAGCAAAATGCATGTGAAATAAGTCCAAGTGCTCAGCGCTGCTTATGCTAAAAACCAATGAAAACATTCCTACGAAGAAATTGAAGTGCCGAGCACTCCATCAAAGTAGTAGCTTGTAATTCATTAAGAAAGTTTCAAGTCTAGCAGTGTACAAAAACGTACCAGTTGGTGCAGGTTCAACTCATTATGAACAGCTTTCCTTCCAGTAAGGATTTCCAGGAGTACAATTCCAAAGCTATAGACATCAGATTTCTCATTAAGCCTGGAAGTTCGAGCATACTCTGGATCAATGTAACCAATTGTGCCCATCACATACGTTGACGAATGTGTACTGGTGGAAGAGATGCATTTAGCAATTCCGAAATCTGAGAGGTGTGCTTCAAAATTCTCGTCCAGAAGAATATTAGAGGATTTTATGTCCCTGTGGATAATACGTGGGTTACAGTCATGATGAAGATATGCCAAACCTTGAGCAGCTCCTACTGCTATCCGCAACCTTGTATCCCAATCAAGTTTCACCTTCTTGGATGGATCTATCAGAACATTACTCAAGTCAAGTATAAATTACCCAAAAATCTTAAAAAAATTGAGGTCAGGAAAATACAAACCATGCAAAAGATCATAAAGTGACCCATTTTCCATGTAGTCATAAAATAGAAGATTCCCATGAGGGGAGAGTGAGTATCCATGTAAACAGACCAAGTTTCTGTGCTTGATGCTTCCAATTGTTTCCAACTCTGTTTCAAATTCCCGTAAATTATGAGGATGCTGTGCATACAAACGCTTGATTGCAATGGACTTCGAGTTCTTCAACACACACTTGTAGACTGTACTGGAGGCACCATATCCAATGATGTATTTCTCACTTAAATTTTCAGTGATTCTCATAATATCATCGTATGTGTGGATGGCCATATCCATGTGAAGAATAACCAATCTTGGTGGACCTACAAATTTTACAAGAACTCCATCAGAAAATTTAGTAACTTTGAAACACTGAACTATCAATTGAATACAACTACGCATGCCTTCATATGCCTTGACTGAGCCCTTTTCAAAGTGACTTGGCTGTTTAGTTCGGTAAAGGGCAATAAGTATGGCAGCCAAGAGGGTGATTGCACCCAATGTTATGCAAATAACTGCAGCTTTTGAAACAATGGCTGCAAAATAAAATCCAAACAATCGTTAGAACACAAACTCGAGCAAATTAAGCAACTTAATGGTCTTACATTCTTGTACCTTTGGGTTTGTGAATATATATTCCACATGATCCAGACCAATTACCACACAAGAAAGGATTTCCCACAAAGCTGAGAAGAGAAAGAACAAAGTTAAAACAACAGATAGCAATAGCAGCGGAGGAAAACATGAATTCTTTTGCTGTAGAAAAGAAGCAGCTGCTCATTACCTTTCCATTGGAAACCTTGAGAAATTTCGAGAGAGAGGAATGCTTCCAGACAAGTTATTGTATGACAAGTTCCTATATATGACATGAAATCATCAGGGGTCTAGGATATGCACAACTGAGTGCTTAAAATTCAAGATATAGTAATTCACTCACAGAGTAGAGAGACTGAAGCAATTGGTAATTTCATGCGGGATATTACCACGTAAATTATTGTTGTTCAGAATCCTAGAATAATTGGAGTTTAAGGATTAATAATTAAGCATAGCAATCAAAAGGATTCTAGAAACAACGTCTGCAAATCTCACAGGGTCGCAAGTGTCTGCAACTGCCCCAATTCCTCTGGTATGTTCCCCGAGATAAAGTTGAATGATAAATCCCTAAACAGTGAAATAAATAACATTAAGTTACTCACAATGACAACTATCTGCGTCTGCGTTGCAACTTGCAAGGAACACTTCCAGTATCAGCAAAATGGTATACATTGATTTGCTAAATCAGTTAAAACAGTATCAAAATCTTACATGACTTGAATGCTCATCAAACTCCCGAGTTCAGATGGCAACGGCCCACTAAAAGAATTTTTACTACCGTTTCTACAAACATACAAACACATGAAACACAAGTGAGTTAGAAGTTGGAACAATGTAAGGAATTACTATCAAAATTGTCATGTCATCAGCTAGGAAAATGTTTACAGTTCGAGAAGATGCTCAAGTTCCCCAACTGATGTCGGAATTGTTCCTGAAAAGTTGTTGTCTGATAAATCCCTGATGTCGTCAAAATAAATAATAAGGGCAAACTAAGATACCTGTAAGACAATCTTTTATACACAAATTAAGTATAGAAAATTTCCATGAGACACGTACAGAGTATCAAGGTTAATTATATGACCCATTTCAATAGGAATTCTTCCATTGAAATTATTTGAGGAGAAATTTCTGCATAGCATAAATCCACCATGTAAAAATTACCATCAACATATCATTTGAACGTTTTATCAGAAGCTTACACAAAATTACACGAGAAAGACAATAATATACATGAAATACTGTTCCTTACAGGTAAGTCAAACTGCCTAGTTTTCGAAATTCAGAAGGTATAGAGCCATTTAGTTGATTTCCATGAACATTACTGCAATAATATATGAGCCATAAGTCAAAAATGAAGGCAAACTTTAGAACAGACAAAAATGTAGCATGCTGCTAATGATTAAAGGAAAATATAACAAGTGGCTGAGACTTACAACTGATTCAAAGCTGTGCACAAGCTAATGCTCTCAGGAATTGGTCCTTCAAGGTTGTTATTGGCCAGATTTCTGTGAAAATTAACATATGTCAAAATTATTTTTTATTCAAGACATTTTGAAACATAACAAAGACGGTTAGCTAAGCTATCTTACAATTCAAACAACTCTTTCAGCTTCCCTAGCTCCGGAGGGATGCCTCCAATTAACCCATTGTTGTTCAGCTGACTGCAAAAGATACAATAAAATATTTTCAGAGAACAATCATAAAACTGCAAGTCAATTTAATTTAGAACTCACAGATAGCTCAGCTTGGACATATTTCCTAACTCGGGAGGAATTGGTCCTGTCAGTCTATTGCTGTGAAGGTACCTGATGAGCATAGACAAAGATTCAGTGTTTCAATACATTCGAATTCACTGTTGGAAGCCACAGGCAAAACTGATGAAGATGGAAAAGGTACTCCACAAAAAGTAAGACTCACAGCTTCCCCGTATATGTCAAGTTTCCAAGTATTGGAGGAATTGATCCAACCAGTTCATTTTCACTTAGGTCTCTGAAAAGGAGTCAAACTATAGTAATTAATGAATGCAGACAATGCTAATTCTAGCTTCTACAATGTGATGTTCCAAAAGTTGAGCATTGTCGGCAGAATGAATGTTATCCAGTTAATGTAAATTTAAAAGGTTCGCCAAGAAATATTATACACAAAATGCAAACTGCAGAAACTTACAGAACAGCTAAAGCTTGCATTAGACCAATCACTTCAGGAATCGTCCCAGTTAGTTTATTCCCTTGAAGAGAACTAAGAGAATAAGGAATGCATGTAAGGAACACAAGACATCTTATAAAAGACAATCAGTAATTCTATTGAATAGAGGAGACTGAACAAACAAACATTAATAAGATCAGAAACTCCTCGGCAGATTCATTCATTGTTAAATTCCGAAAGGCTTCCATCAGGAAATAGCAAGTACTAATTAGAAAGAATTACCGGCAAATACTTAATGCACAGAGCCCGAAAAACATAAACTTACAGAGTGGCCACTTGAAGAAAACCAATATTGTAAGGAATTACCCCTGAGATTTGATTGTATGATATATCCCTAAAAATGTTTATGAATGTCAGAAGACAAAAACAAAAAGTACAAAAAAATATTCTAACCCAATGATTTCCTAGATGAAACATACAATATTTCGAAGCTGGTACAATTTCCAATGTTATCAGGTATTGTCCCCGTTAAGTTGTTACCCCTCACATCGCTGTAGCAAAGAAAAACATAGGACATAAATATACGACCTCAAGCAGCTTTAGAGAGTGACACTCTGATAAAAGATACTTACAAATACCAGAGACCAGTTAATTGACACATATCTGGAGACAATGTCCCCGTCAACATGTTGCCTCTGAGCCCACTGATAACAAAATTTGCATAATTCGTTCACATATAAAAATGAAGAAACGTGAATGAAAAACTAGGCATACAGCTTCATATGCTTACAGGTACTGCAATACTTCGTTCCAATAGATTAATCGAGGTATATCACCAGAGAGCTGATTCTGTGCAAGATCACTGCAGCATACCCAGAGAAACCGGATTGCCAGCGGGCAAGAAGTCAGTTCTAGCTACCAGACTTGTATTGTAGCCAAATATACAAGAAAGCAAAGTTCCACTAGGACGGGGAAAAAACTAACAGCGTTTTCAAGTTAGGAATCTGAGAGAGGGTCGAAGGAATAGGCCCAGACAACATATTGCCCTTCAGAATTCTACAGTGAAAAATATCACACGAGTTAGATAGAATATTTAACGTGGAAGCGTATAAGCTCACATTCAATCTAGTAATCAAGGGTACTCTACTTACAGTTCCTCGAACTGTTTTAGCTTCGATATAGAGAAGGGAATATCTCCAAAGAGCGAGTTCATTGACAGATCCCTACACAGCATACATCAAAAGTCCTTAACTATTTTGCCAAAACAAGTAATGGGAATCATATATGATAATCAACTGCAAGGATCTTAATAAATAAATAAATAAGTAGTGGCGAAAGACATTACAGATATTTTAGATTACTGCAGTAGCCAATTTCATCAGGAATTTGTCCGGTCAGATGGTTTCCCTTCAAATCACTATAAAAAACCATTTTAGTGCGTCCTAATCTTAAGTAGATCACGGGCACACAACAGGGAGACCAGATCAAGCTACTCACAGAGATTCCAAGCTCTTCAAATCTCCAATGGCCGCCGAAATCTCCCCACCCAGGTTCAGATTCGACAAGTTGCTGCAACAATTCACATTTCAAGACAGACACGCACAAGATAAACAACACCCATCACCAAAAGCAATGTCCGAACAACATACAGGGAGACGACGGAGAAGGTAACATTGTCGCAAACGACACCCCGCCAGGAACAGTGATCATCCTCCCCGGACGCCCCGTTCCAGCCGTGCAGCACATTCGCCACGTTCCTGAACGACGCCTTGACGTTCATCAGCGCCATCCCTGCCACTCCCACGAACAAAGACCATCACAACCCAATACAATCAAACCACCCATTGAACAAAAAATACAAAACCAACAACAAAAATCCCCACTTTCCACCACCATTGCCACAATGCACACCACCACTCAACCTTCACCATCCCATCCATTACACCGAAAAGAAAAGATAGAAAGAAAGAAAAAAACATCAGACCTTCACCGGTCAGTGAAGCAGTGGTCGGAAGAACAGCAAAAGACAACGACACGGCCAGCAGGGTCGCCATTGTAAAAGAAAGCAACAAGTCACTCCCACCACCCACCACCAAGTACACCACCCCCTCCCCATGACCACCACAACCAGCACCAACACCACCACAGAATCAATCAATCACTCCACTATTCTCCAAAGTACCAACGCAACAGTAGTGACCACCGTTCCCTTCCACCACCTCTGTTCATCAAACTACTTCGACAAGAGACCAGGACAAGGGAGGTAGAACATGGTAGTGTAGCCAACAACAATAACTAGTCTAAAGTAGAAGAAGGTGAAGAGATTGGAGGAGAGAGAGAGAGGGAGGGAGGGAGAAGGACTGTGTCAGAGATGGTGAAGAGAGAGAGGAAATGAATGGTAAGGCTTTTGGCGTGAACAGTAATCAATATGTGCATGAAGATGAGAGAGCGACAGAGACAGGATTTGACGGCGTTAACGTTGTCGTTTAACGGCGACCGGGAATAGAAACCGGCCGTACGGGTTTCGAAAGGTCTGATTTTTTTTATTATTTTTGACGAAAAAATGAGTGAGCTTTTTGAGCGGCTTCGTGTTAAAGCTGCCGGTAAAAGATTAAAGACTGTTGTGCTATCGTCTTCGCTTCTCCTGTTCTGTTGTGATATAGCTTGGCAGACTATACGGTGTTTTTTATTTATATTTATATATAGGTGCTTTTTAATGGATTGCACCTAATGTTTTTTTATATTTTCTTTAATAATATTTTATTTCTTTGCTACCACTTGCAAAAACGAGAATGAACACATTTTTATTAATATTTGATTCAAAATATGTTTTTACCTGGCTATTTTTTTATAGATAAAATTCTAATGAATACCATGTGTACTCATTTTATTAGTGAAAAAGGTTTAAGAGTTTTAATGATGATTGGGGAATCTTCAATCTTCGTGTACGCTCGGAGGTTCCTTGTTGTTCCCGTGCAAATGACTGCGACGGGACGGTGACCTTGGTCCACCGTAGACAACGACATGTTTTTAAGACGGGAAATACCCTTCTTTACCTTTTGCTCTTGCCGCATTAGGTTAGGTAAATGAATAGTAGTAGTTCACGCTGAGTAAATATATTTTTATGGAAATTAGACGGCAAAAATAACCGTTCTACACACAACAATATCAACAATAATTTTTTAAAAATGAAAGATGAAGGATGGAATGTACCCAGCAAGATCGATTCTTGGTATCAATATACACAATGAGTATGCCTTGGATATATATATAGTCACACATAATATTTTCATTTGTTCGTCTATTTTGCGAGTTTCATTTTATATCGATTTTATAACGTGAATTTTTGTGCAATTAATTATAGAGGTGGGCGTCGGTCGGTTGGACATCAAATAAGGCATTATAAATGTTCATTCACTTAACTTCAAGTAAAAAGTCACTTATCCATGATGAAAATTCTTTCGGTCAAGATAGTCATGATGGGATACGGTTAAAATTGGGTAAATATAAGAAATTATTTTTATCATATACTTATTTTATTATCTAATTATTTTTTTATTATAAATATTTTTTTACAAACAACTAATATCTTGTTTATATATTCATTATCATTTTTATTTTATTAGTTTCTCTCATGTTAATTAGCATCAAAATTAAAATTATTTTTCAAAAAATATTTGAATAAAGAAATATTATATTACAATGGGAAAATTCACAAATAAAATTGGTGTGAAATCTATGGCTATATATGTGTCAAACACACCCTCTATTGGAATTGAAAGTTCATCAAGTGTTCGTCTTTTTGGACGCTTAGGTAGGAGATTATAAGGAGTAAAAAGTTGATTATGGAATGTTTATCAAAGGAGCCAATATTAACTAATGTAGAAAATTATTTAGATTAATCAACTATTCATTTTATGGATGAAGTAGATAAACAGTTTGATATATTATTATCACAATGGAAATTGAACATAATAAAATGCCCTATGTTGGAAAAAACTGCTCAAGATATTTTAGTTATTTTTATGTCAATTATCAGCTTCCAAATTGGTATTTTAATATTGGACAGCAAACAATATGCTCAACTAAGAATAGTTTGAGCCCAAACACACTTGAAACTTTAATATGTGCCTAAAATTAATTGAGAGAATATATTTATCGTTACAAATATATATTGATTGTTGTTGACATGATAGCCCCTATTATATTTTTAAGAGAGACTCTGTCATATCTATATCGTTTTAAAAATAAATATATTTTTAAAAAACTTTTGTTTGTTTGATTTATTTGTTTACTTGTTTACATCTCATAGCATGCATATAGGACATCGTTAGAACCCAAACATCTCCTCCATATTTTGCATGTTACATTACATGTTGAGACGTTAAGGGTAGATCTACGTCGGCCTAATCGAATCAAGTAGATTAACGAATAGTTCGGTCGCTAATAACATTTCTGAGTTAGTTTACAGGTGAACCAAAATGAGGTATACATAGCTATGTTGCCACCCACATTGGTGTGGCTAACAACGTACTTTTTAACTTTTTAATTAAAACTAGACATGATGCGATGCATTGCAAATTTTTTTAATTTCATTAAATAATAAAATAGATGATAACAACATATATTTTAAAGATAAATTTAAATTTTATAGATAAATTGTCATTTTTATCTCATCTTAAATGATAAACATTTGATAACTTAGAGATAGATTTTAATTTTAAAAATACACTAATTATAATTTATTTTATTTTTTGTGTTTTAATTGGTTGATTTTTCTACTTTAATCTCAGGCCAATATTCAATCCTCTTTGATAAATTTTAATTATATATATATATATATATATATATATAGTGACGTATACTATAATAATTTAATATCTTAGATATATATTTTAAAGATATATCTTATTTAAATAAAAATGAATTATAAGTATTTATTTTATTATCATTTTTAAACAATTATACAGATTCTCTTTAATAGGAAGTTAGAAATAATAGTTAGTCAGGATATGATTTTTTACCATAAAATGTATTTTTATTTTTTAAGGAATTATGGTTTATGATATTCGAACTTGTGACCCCTATATGATGTATTTTTATTATATTTTTATTGACTGATTTTCTTATTTTTAATTTGAAACAATTATTGAGTTGATTTTTTATTAATATATATAAGAGTAGATTTCTCTTTTCTGACAATTTATTTTCATTTCTTGCCAATTAATGATATTAATAAAAACCCTTCTTTTTTTGGTAAAAAGCTCTTAATACATTTACTATAATGCATGATTGGTAATCCATTACCTAAATGAAGTCAACCTTCTATGAATAATATATATTAGTATTAATTAATAACTTAGAAGGGTGTATGAATTAAGGAGCTTTAAAAAATGCATAATTAATCGATCATAGAAATATGCAAAAGTTAATGGTCTTATATAGGATGTAAGGATTAATGACATGTGTAAAATGAATGGGCCTAACTCCTCTCGCTTAGGTAAACCACGTTGAGTATCTTTATTTTATTTCAAAACATATATTTACAAAAATTCAAAATTAACATAAAATATCCCACTTATACTCCACATTAAATATACACAAAAAATAAAATATTTTATTAGGCTTATTAGATAGACATGCATCGCAAAGATTAATATAATAGACTAATAATATTTTCTAGGAATTTAATTATAAAATATATCTCAAGGATCTAATGTAATATTTATTTTTCTAAAATAATAAAATTAAATATATTTTCATAATTATTTTTAAATCCTTCATTTTAAGTTTTTAACTTTGTTAAAAAATAAAATAATTTATTTTTATTGAGGCCGGAATTTTCCAGGGAGGAAGAGTGGCACGTATCCAGTGGGTCATATAGCTCTGGTAATTGCACGCCACATCTCCGTTTTCTCAGCCGGCGGCGTGCCGTCAACTGCAACCCCACCGTTGCCAGTCAGAGCCACCCTACGCCTCCCTTCCTAATCCTACTCAACTCCCCTCCCAACTAACGCCGTTAACAACTCCCCCTCCCCGTTAAGTGGCCCTAACCATCTATGTATACTAGTACTATACTACCTATAACTTACAAGTACGAGCATCGATTCCAATTCCATTTCGGACAATACTCCAAACCCAACTTTATTTTCACCAACAATGTTGCAGACATTCACCGGTGGTGAAATTTCATCCTCATTAGTCAACTTCTTAAAGCTATAGATATTAAATACAATAGAATATAGGCATTGAATAAACTAAGAACATTTTATGATGGAACCTTGCATTGCTTAACAGAAAATGATGTTGTAAAGATCCAATTTTTAGAAGTTTGGTAGTTAAGATCTTCGAAGATGTGGGGCATTGGGGGTGTGGCGGGACTAAAGAGGAGTGTCCATGAGTAGACGTTTTGATTTGAAGGATTTGTTCAAGTCCCAACACAATTGCGTTGGGGGAGGGTTGCCAGCTTTATATCAGGATAGGGGAAGTGGTTATGATAGGCGTCAAGACGCCAATGTCCTCATGCATAAGTGGCATATATATTTTAGTCTTGTTATTCTACGTGAGGCCCTTTATTAATCTTTGTATTTAATTAAAGGGATGGGACTTACTTAGCACATGTTTTGGACAAGGAAATTAATATAACTTCCGAGGAACATTCTTGTTTGATCATATTAGTACGGGAGATTTTGGGTCGCATTTTTAAATTAGGATGGCAAAGAATCTGGATCTAGAGGTGTCATAGAGCCACTCTGATCCAAAATTTTCATTATCAGCACTAAAAAATCTTTTTTTACATCCAATAAGATGGCAGCCATATTTTTTATTATCTAAATAAATTATAACAGTATATAAAGAAGTCTAATTTTTTCTTATATATTAAAATAATAAAATTTAATATTTTTAATTAATGGGTATTTTCCAACGGGAAAAAGATTTGATGTATTAAATATTACAGCATATTCCCTTTAGCATAGCAATCCATCATTAGTTTTAATTACCATAATTTACATAATATTATTATAAATTATAGTTGTATTTTTTAAAAAATTCCATAATTAAAAAGATTTGAATTGATAAAAAAACTTTACATGAATTTTGCTCTTGTAAGTAGGGGGTGCTAAATGAGCAAGCGAGTCTAGCTCAACTTATGTTCGAATTCGGCTCGAATAATTCGAAATTCGTTCGAACTCGGCTCGAATAGTTCGAAATTCGTTCGAACTCGACTCAAAATCGAATTAGTTTTGATTATACATGCACGAGTTCGACTCGAATATCTTTTTATGTATACGAGCTCAACTCAAGCTCGAATATACTTAAACTGTTTAATTTTCTCGAGCTCAAACCCAACTCGTTCGTAAGCTCGAAACCGACTTGATTAAAAGTAAAAAATACATCACTTTAAAAAAATAAGGTCAATGTGGATTAAACCCACAGGTCATCAACTTGAATGCTTACCATCTCAACTATCTCACTTCTTATTTTATCGAGTCGAGTTTAAGTTATAACTGAGTCGAGTCGAGTTGAACACGACCTTGCTCAAGTTCAACTCGTAAGATTTGAGTTCAAGCTCGAGCATTTAGATGTCGAGTTTCGAGTCGAGTTGTAGCTGAGCCGAACGATAAATGCTCACGAGTTGACTCGCTCAATTAGTAACCATACTTGTAAGTGTTCCAACAAATTCTCTCCCTTTTGGGCGCATAGTTTAATTAAAAGTATTTTCTTCCCATCTCAATCTGCACTTAAATTGATGCCGTATTCAATTGGAATATTTACTTCGTCTTTAAATTTAGGCCCAGTCCGCTTAAATTTAAAGAAGGCCCCATGCACCAAGGCCCACTAAGCTTGCTTTCAATCTCAGCATCCATTCTATTTAATATATTAAAAATCATCATTATAATAAAATGGTGAAAAATGGATGTGAAATGAAAATTTTGCTAACAAAAAATGTGGATGCTAAACTTGTAAATTATGATATATAATATATATATATATATATATATATATATATATATATATATATATATATATATATGAACCCATCTTTGGTGGGCCCTTTATTACCTGCGTTGGTCCCAGAATCCTCCCATCAGATTTATCCCTTATAGCCTAATTTCAAACGAGGGAAGGAAGCCCAGAATAGCAAAGGTGAGAGAAAAGCTGGTTCTATCCAAAGATTTTTTATTTCAATAATTCAATTGATGGGGAGTGCAGGAAACCTGCAAGAAAATGGTGGGCAAGACGGGGAAGACGGTTGGGAAATAGGAGACATATGGGTCTGAGATGTGGTCAGTTAGTGAAAGGTACTTGGCAATGCAAAAATATGCAATAGAGGGAATAGGTCAAATTTGCAGGGGACGGTGAAAAAGAAGGAAGGCCTGTTTGGCTTCCTCCTCAGCCCTTAGACCTCCCTTAAGATTTGTATGAGGGAAGGGGGGTGGACATCAATGGCTCAATTGATTGAATCACATCATGGGATCCGTGACTGCTGCACCCAATGCTTTAAAAGACCTGCTCAAAAGCAAGAAAAAGCTCTTCACATCAGTGCAGCAGGGAAGAAGATAAGCTGATAGCAATGGTGATTAGAGGGGGAAAGGAGTGGCTCTTTTTTTGTCTCCATTCCTGGTCTCAATCTCATAATCTTAAATATATTATCAAACCTTTTAAGCTATAAACTCGTAAACCCAAACCAAAAATATTAGGTACTCTGTTCAAACCCAATATAATTTAAAATTTTATATTGTTTTAGTTAGTACCTAATTTTTTAATCAGAATTTTTTCCAAAGTATAATATTTTAACCAATATTTTATCAAATATTAATTTAAAATTTTTTTAACGTCTTAATAAAATATTTATTTATAAGTTTTCATTCTGTTCGACCATCAAATATACCCTAGATAAAAATTATTACGATGTTTAAAATTATGATCAATTATAAAGTTGCAACGTGTCAGGTATGGTCCACAGTGGTGACACATAACTACAACATTTTTGTACTTGTTAACCGCATTGAATCTGAGATTGGTTTCCCCGGCTTAAATGGTTGGGTTCAAGAACTGGGCTGGATGGATGGAAGTTATCACGAGGACCATTATTGTCACAGCACGGCATGATGTTACATGTTGGGCCATTTTGCTGATAACGGTGTAGTGGCCAATGTTTCCTGGTTCGAGGATGATCCAAATTTGATTGAAGTGCACCTAGCCCTGTGAGGCCCCTCCGAGTTCATTGAAGGTAATTACACTAGCTAACGGGCATTTACTGATAATTGCAGGCTTATGAAGACGGACAAGATATAATAATATGGTTTAAAGGAGGGGAAAAATGGATATAAGATTTGTGGTCGAACTTTTAAGTATTTTAACGGGTTTCATCAGATTTTAAAATTATAAATAAAATATTTTATTAGATATTAGTAATATTTTTTTATTAATATTTAATTAAATACCAGTTAAAATGGCATGAGTTTTTAGCATAAAATTGGGTTTTGAAAAATATTAATTTAAAAATCCGGTACAAATTAAAATGAGCTTAATGTATAGAACTAGAAGAGAGCAAATGGTACGACTAATTGAACCTGCCAATACAAAGGAAAATTTGACATGGGAAAGGATTATTGAGCTACATTTGACTGGGAAGCGTTTCTCTGTGGGTTTGTGGAAGAGGAGGAATTTAGCCCGCTTGGAGCAGGCATGGTCAGTGTCTATTCATTGGTCATGACTCTGCTTTCTGTACACAGCATATGCATGTCACTTGCACAGCCTTGAAGGGGCAGACAAGTTTGGCCACATGGCCTGGTCAGGTCTTCTATTTTTTATCACGTATATTGTGATGGGCCAAAAAATGAGCTTGGTTGACGAGGAAAGTATGTGATTCAATTCAAGGATTATATTATGGAAAAAAATTACAATCAGCTAGTTTTATTATGTAAGCTCAAAATTTTTTCCCCAAGCTTTACGAGCTCAAGTTGAGATCTTAGACGGTTGAATGATATGGTAACTGATTTTCTTATATCAGCATGAGTAAATCATCTCTTACATTATGTTGGGACTCGCTTGGATACAACGACGGGACTTTTATATTAAGAGGTTATGGGTTTGGGCCCAACATGCTATAGCCTGTGCTCTATGACAAATATTAAGCTTGGACTGGTACGGAGCCAAGAAAAACATAAATAGAAGCTCATTTCATTTGGGTCTCGAATTTCAAATGGGCTTATAGATGAAAAAAATCAGCCGATTTCGAGTAGAATTGGCCAATTTAAAATGACTTGGTGCGAAATAGAGTCAATATGCAGGCGAATTGGTCGGGTAAAAAATCAGCCGATCTAAGCCGATTCGAACCAATTCACACTTTGAGTTGATAGAGCGAGAATCGGCCGATTCAGGTGGAGTGGGGGACAAGGTGGTGGAGGAGATCTGCTAGCTGGGTGGGGGAGACAGGGCCGGGTTGGTGAGGCGGCGGCATGCGGCATATGGAGGGTGATAGGGGGAAACGGGGCCGGGGGGGTGTGATGGTGTGGAAGACGGGGCGGGTTGGGGGTGGGCTTGGCGGGGCGGCAGCTGGCGACGGGGACAGGGTGAGGCTGGGTAGGGGGGCGGCGGGGCAGGGAACGGGGCATGAGGGGGTGAGGGGCAGGGGCGGCAGCGAGGGGGGGGGGTGGCGGTCTGCGGGCCGGGGACGGGGTGGCAGTGGGGCGGACGGCGTGCGGTGAACGGCAGAGGTGATAGGCAGCGCATCGGGGAGAAGAAGGAGGGAAGAGCTTGCATATTTCTTTCCCCAACGGTGGCATTCTCGTAACTAAAAGTTTACTCGACTCCGACTCGAGTAAAAAATAACAACTAACTCCAAATAATTAAAAAAAAAAACTAAAAAATATCATAAAATATAATACATATCTTAATATAAAAATGACATATTTTGTGACTAATAACCTACCAAATTTTGACTAAGTTAAAATTTTTACATAGGACCGATTTGGACCGATTCAACTGAACCGGAGCCCTGGCCGATTTAGATAGATTCGATCTGATTCAATGACTCCCCCTAAAAAACTGATTCCAATTTCAACTTTTGCAACCATGCTTTTATATGGCAGCATTCTTAGAGCCACCTTGAACTTAACTGAGTTTTGAAAGAAGCCTAGCCCAAAATAGGGTTGCCAAGTTGGGTCCCGACAAATTGGGTACCTAACCTCACTTGACTCAAAAATATCGAGTTCGGGTACATCCGGGTTCGGTTTAAAACTGCCGTATAGATTAAAGACTGTTGTGATATCAGCTTCGCTTCTCTTCTTTTGTTGTGAAATAGTTTGGTAGACTATATGGTGTTTTTCATTTATATTTATATATTGGTGTTTTTTAATGATGTTTTTTCCCCATATTTTCTTCAATAATATTTTATTTCTTTGTTGCCATTTGCAAAAATGAGAATGTGAATTAACATGGTTATTTTCATTAATATTTGATTCAAAAAATATTTTTACCTGGCTATCTTTTTATAGATAAGATCGTAATGAATATCAAGTGTACTCATTTTATTAGATGAAAAAGGTTTAAGAGCTTTAATGATGATTGGGGGAATCTTCAATCTTTGTGTAGGCTCATTGGTTCCTTGTTCCCGTACAAATGAGAGCGATGGGACGATGACCTTGGTCCACCGTAGACAACAACATGTTTTTAAGATGGAAGATTGGAAGGAGTCATTGAATTAGATAGATTCATCAAAAATCGGTTCACTTGAATCAGTCAGAATCAGTAATTAATTTGGGTGTGTTATTAATTTTATAACATGTCATTTTGATGTTATGAAGTGTATTATATTTATGGGATTTTTTTATTTTTTGATTTTTTTTATTTATTAGGTGTTAGTTATTATTTTTATTCGAGTCGGAGTCGAGTCAACTTTGGCGGAGGAGGACGTGCCACCCGAAACCCTCCTCCGACTTTTCTCCCCTAACCTTGATTGCCGCCTCGATTCATGCCGAGTCGTTCCCTTTAGCCTTCCACTCCATTGCCCGGCCTCCATGACGGACGGGAGCCACTCGATCAAGTAGTGCTCCTGACATCGTTTTGCTGTCAGCCGCGTTGCTCTGCCGTCTCTGTATCGCCGTTGTTGCCCTCTTCGACCCTAGGGAAACTTTTTCCTCCCCATGTTGCACCGCCGAGGCTGGCCAAGGGCCGATCGAACAAGCCGACTTACTCACGGCCACTGCCCCCCGCCCAATGCTCCCCCTCCCAGTGGCCCGTCCCTTGCCAACCCCTTACTCCATCTCTCCCCTAGCTTGAATCAGCCGATTCTTGCTGTCGCAGACTCGGGGTGAGAATCGGTCGATTCCTGGTCTAATTTTTGGCCCAAACGATCCGATCTTATTTTGACTTGGGTTTGTACCTAGCCGAGTAAAATCAACTAATTCCACGATTTTTGCAACTATGGTAATAATTCACTTTGACATAAATATATTTTTATGGAAATTAGATGGCAAAAATAACCGTTCTACGCACAATAATGTGAACAATAATTTTTAAAAATGAAAGATGAAGGATGCAATGTACCTGACAAGATCGATTATTGGTATGAATATACAAAATGAGTATGCCTTGGAAAAATAATATATACACACAATATGTATTCTCATTTATTAGTCTATTTTGCCATTTCATTTTATAACAATTTTATAACGTGCACTTTTGTGCACTTAATTATAGGGGTGGGCGTTGGTCGGTTGGACATCGGATAAGACATTGTCCATGTCCGTCCACTTAACCTTAGACAAAAAGTCAATCGTTCAAGGTCAAAATTCTTCAGTCAAGTTGGTCATAGTCAGACACGGTCAAAATTTGGTTAATATAAGAAATTATTTTCATAACATATTTATTTTATTATCTGATTATTTTTTTCATTATAAATATTTTTTCTCACAAACAACTAACATCTCATTTATATAATTGTTATCATTTTATTTTTCTTAGTTTCTCTTATGTCAATTAGCATAAAAATTAAAATTATTTTTTTAAAAAAATATTTGAATAAAGAAATATTATATTACAATTGGAAAATTAAAAAATAAGATTGATGTGAAATTTATAACTATATATATGTGTCAAACAAGTCCTCTATTGGAATTGAAAGTTCATTAAGTGTTCGTTTTATTGGAAGCTTAAATAGGAGATTGCAAGGAATAATAAAGTTGATTATGAAACATCCATCAAAGGAGTTAACACGAACTGATTTAAAGAATTATTTAGATGAATCAACTATTCTTTTTGTAGATGGAGTAGATGAGGAATTTGATATATTATTATCATTGTGGAAATTGAACACATTAAAATAATTTATTTTGAAAAAAATGCTCAAGATATTTTAGTCATTCTTATATCAACTGTCGCCTTTGAATCGGCATTTAGTATTAGAGAGCAACCAATAGACTCAATTAGGAAAAATTGAGTCCAAAAATACTTGAAACTTTAATATGTGCCTAAAATTAGTTGAGTGAATATGAAAGTAATTTGTATTTTATATCCATGCATTTGCTATTTTTGATATATTTTTTAGCATTTATTCTTCTCTTTCGACTATATTTTTTATTTGTAGAGAAACAACCAAGTTCATCATTAAATTTGTTTCAAACAATAAATATTGAAGAATGGGTAGATATTAATAATTATATTGATAGAGATAGTATTCCAACATCTTCATGTCTATAATGAGCATGTGAGAATGTTATATTTAATTTCTACTCTTGTAATATTTGTAAAATATTTCTACAAGTAATTAATTCTTTTTATATTTTTTTCATGTAGGTGAGCTACATATGATAAAAAATCAATTAGTAGAATATTTTGTCTTTGAAGTATATGTAATATTGAATTATATTTTGATGTCAAAGATTACTTTAAAGCTTTTATATATTGCTTCTATATTATATGAAAAATGTCAATAACGAATGTTACTGGTCTGATAAATAACTAGTACAAACTGGTAATTGAGTATTCCATTACCTACGGAAACTTATGAAACTTCAGAATTGCCTCACATTAGGCAGTAAGCAAACATACTTGAACAAGTATTGGCTCATATGCACGGCTTATATTCATATTCATACATATAACACTTACGCCCTCACATCTTCCATACTTCACCCGCCACGGTACTTGAGTGGCACAAGGAACAACTAAGTTAGTGCCATAAATTTTGAAAATATGTTGCGTTACGCAGTAACCTCAAACACCGCACTACCTTAAGGTTTGAAGGAGTACTAATGCGGTCCATACATATCTCCATACCACACACTCTCTTATTCGTGAAATCCAAAAAAATGAGTGTACTTATATAATAGGTTTAGGGAAGAGGCTTATATCATATATTTGTGGAGCTTTAGTTCAAAAACTAATAAGAGATCTCATCCTTGTAGTTTTATTAAACATGTGTAAAAACACGGCTAAATGGCCCGACATCGGAGGGTTCCGATAAAACACCGCCGATATCGTCTTATGTCTAAAACACGATTAAACTCTACACGCAAGGAGTCAAACTGAGAGGGAGAGTCCTATGTACCTATGGTCCAAGCTCCAAGCTCATCGACACATTTACGACGAGCTTGGGCTTTGTAACCTACATCAAAAACCACCGCTAAGTAAAACACTAGCATCTCTATATAATGCATATAATGCATGGTCGTGGTGTGTGCATGTACCATTAATACATCTTAATAAAGAAAACAATGCTAACAAGCATACAACTAAACACCTGACACGTAAATTGAGACATAACAATAATAAATAAATAAATACACTCATAGATAATTAGGTAAATAATAAATTAATGAACATAAATAATACTCTAATAATAAAATAATAATATAATTATACTATATAAATACATGGTGAAACACGAGTAAATATCATTTATACTCGTGTTAATAAACATATAAATAAATAAATAAATAAATAAATAGATAAATAAATAAATAAATAACTAATATTAATTAATCATGAAGAATATTAATATAAATATTAAATATGCGAACATATGCTTAATTAAGTATAAATAATAACATGAGTAAGAAATAATTAATAATCAATCAATTAATTAAATAAAATGAGATAAACATAAACAAAAATAATATCTATGAATATATACATTATTAATAACAATAATTAGTTACATAATCATTCACCATAGTCAACAAATATATAAATAATAAGAAATGAATAATCATGAATAAATAAATATATAAATAACAAAATTAATAAATAAAAAAATACTCATAATATCCAAACATGCTGAAGAGTGTGAATATGCATCTAAATTAATATAGGGGTTCTCAAATTATCAAAAACGGTCAAGAAATGACCGAAAACAAGCTGAACTAGACCGAACCGAGCTGAACCAACTCAGTTTGGGTTAACTGGAAAATTAGGTTGGATTGACTTAGGCGGACATGAACTAGACTGATGAACACAGACACAAGATTGGATTAGTGGACTCAAATATGGCCAGGTGGACGCGATGCGGATGGCGAACACGCACACGGGCAATCGGGTCGAACAGAAGGCAGCAGTGCGCATTGCTAAAAAATGCTCACGGTGGCACAGCGGAGGCTGCCGCCGATGGTGACCAATAGAGGGGAGGACGGGGAACGTGATGGTGGTGGCGATTGGCGGAGTTCGGCCGGTGGCTGGCTGAAAAACAGCATGAAAGGAGTGGTATCTCTGTCGGGTGCGGCAACATCGTTGGTGGCGATTGTTGCCACAGCAGAGATCGGTGTTGTCCCCAAATGGAAGATTTCGGCAAGATGAAGCTTTTGGGGTAGTCGGCTTCTCTGGTGGCTAGTCGCTAGCGTCGGAAAATGGCTCAAAAGGGTGGTGGCGGCGGCAAAAAGCGATAGTAAAAACGCCATCACAGGTGGCGACTGCGGCGGCACAGGTGGAAATTGTGGGTACGAACTGATAGCTGGCCGTGAGGTGGTCACGATTGTACCGATCCAGTGGCTGGGGGTGAGGCGGAGACTCGCTGATGGTGAGCCAAAGTGGTGGCGGCGCTATGGGTGTAAAGCTTGGAAAATCAATGGAAATGTTTGAAATATAAATAGGAGAAAACTAGGGTTGGTGTGGACGGCTCAGATTTTGCCACGTAGCATGATCCGATCGTTTGATAACTAAGTGGCCTAGTGGGGCCCACCTATAAATATGTATAATATACATATGGACGGAAAACTTGGATATGTATAAAGTTAAAACTGACTCGAGTCTTAAAAGTGACTCTAGAGGCAAGAATCGAAGCAAGAAGGTTAAATGAGCCTTAAACCCTAAACTCAATCAAATTGGCCCCACATGGGCACAATTCTTATGTTGCATGCAAATAAAATACCTAAAAAATCCCAAACAGATGTTAAACGCTGCAACGACCTTGAACTAGGCCTAAAATCCATGCTAACGCATAAAAATTATATGTATACCTTGTGTATACACTGATAACTCCAGTTCTGTTCTATTTATCATATGTATGTCGGGCATACTCAGCTATCATAACATGCTCATATGGTCATATGAACCCCATACTTATATTTTGAAAATTAGTTTGGCTCGAGCTCGCTTAAACCGACTCGATACTGACCCGAACAAGGCAAGACTAAAATCGGGTCAAACCCTAACCCGAAAATGGGGTTTTACATGGACAATGGGGTGGTCGGCCATCACTATGGTAAGCGGATCTAGCTCCTTTCTAAGCCTGTCACTGGCTAGCAACTGGCTTTCTTTCTTTCTTTTTATTATATTTTTTTGTTTTATGGGCGGGGCAGCCCGATGATGGGGCCCTTGATCCATGTCGCCCCATAGTCGAAGGCGAGCACATTGCCACCGATGTTGGGGCTGGCTGACCACTACTAAGGGGGCACCTATCTAGGCATTCCTTAACGCTTAAAAAAAATTATTTATTGATTTTTTATTTTATATGTTCAGGGTACTTTTTAGCATTTTAATTAAAACTAGACATGAAAGATGCATTGCAAAAAAAATTATTGTTTATCTTATTAAATAATGAGATAGATGATAATTACATATATTTTAAAGATAAATTTTAATTTTGTAAATAAATTCTCAATTTTATATCATCTTAAATGATAAACATTTCATAACATAGAAATAGATTTTAATTTTAAAGATACAATAATTGTAATTTATTTTATTTTTTGTATTTTAATTGGCTAATTATCCTACTTTAATATCAGTCCAATATTCAATCCTCTTTGATAAATTTTATATATATAAATTTAAATATATATATATAATTTTAATTATATATATATATATATATATAAATTCTCATTGAATAATGGTACAAGCGTGCCGATCCGATTTTAGGGCTCGAATCGGTCTGGCCCGAATCGGCGTCTAAATCGGCCAATTTATCCGATTCTGACCGATTTAAATCCGATTCAGAATTGGGGTAAATCAAGAAGAATCGGTTTTTGGGTGAAATGACTAAAATACCCTAGGTATGATATTTATTAAATTATTTAAGCATGGGTAAAATTAGAATTTTGATTTTAAAAACCTAAAATTACCCCGTCTTCCCCACTCGCCGCTCATGCCGCGCTTCGCCCTCCGCCATGCTTCCTCGACTCTGACCTCAGCTCCGACCGGGCTTCCGACCTCGCCTCCGCCCTCGCAACCGCCTCGCAACTTGCTCGACGGGTGGCCGGCCGACAGCGCTGTGGACACGAACCTCGCCGCCGACCAGGCCTCCGACCTCAGCTCCGATCTGATTTTTGTAAAGTTGGATTTTTTCATTGCTGATTTGGGATTCATGATCAAATTTGTATGTCAAATTTTATGCTATGTGCTATACAAATTCGTATGTCTGTCAAATTTGTATGTCAAATGTTTCATAAATTGCTATGTACTGTGCAAATTGTATGTCAAATTTTTTGTGCAAAAATTGTGTTGTGCTGTGAAATTTTTTTTCAAATGCTATGTGTTGTGCGAATATGGCTTGAGCTGTGCAAATTTGCACAACACAATTTTGTTCATGCGTCCAAATTGCTTGAGCTGTGTGAATTTTTTTCATTTTGTTCATCGTCCAAATTGCTTGAGCTGTGCAAATTGTCACAGGGAAGATGGATTGTGTGCTGTGTAAATTGTTGTGCTGTGCAAATTATATGCTGTGTAAATTGTCGTGCTGTGCAAATTGTTGGTGCTATGCAAATTGTTGGTGCTGTGCAAATTGTTGGTGCGTGCAAATTTGCCTGCTCTTCCAAACGAGATTGGGATTTCAATTACAAACCCTCCCCTTAGTATCTTCTAGCTGCTCTTAGGTGGTAGAGCTTTTGACGTTTGCAAATCTCGATCTTTATTTAAGGGACGTTTGCAAATCTCTGATTTATGGTTCACTTTTCATTTCGAGGATTGTAGGTATGCTTGTTGCTGAACCAGTAAAAACTGCTCACCGAGTTGTCTCAATCTCAGCTGCTAAGGGTGCAACACCAAGTGAATTCGTTCCAATCTCACTCGAGTTCAGGCTTTCTGCTTTTTGGTAATGTTGCTTTTCAAAGGCCCTCTTTAGGGAAGTATTCTATGTGTGATCTAGAGGAAGAAAATTATATGTTGTTCACAATTGTATGCAATTATTTGAAATTGTATGTTGTTCACAAATTCGATCAAAAATTTGCAATTGTATGCTGTGCAATTTGGTTGATTCAAGTTTAAAATTCATTTGATTTGTTATATGTCGGGTGTGAGTGTTTTTATATTACAGATCTCATACCAGATAAGTCACAGGGAAGATGGATTTTGGATGGGAATATGGCAGACCAATTGATGCATCTAAGAAGCAAGTCATCTGTAACTTTTGCAAAAAACCATAAGTGGAGGGGTATATCGCTTCAAGCAACATATTGCTGGAGTCAAAGGAAATGTTGCTGCTTGTAAGAAAGTTCCTGAAGCAGATGCACAAAAAATGAAAGATTATTTCAAAAGTGTGGAAAAGGCCAAAAAAGAAAAACAAAGGATTAGAGAAGAAATAGGGTCATATGGTTTGAATGACTCAGATATGGAAGAGATGGAAGTTCGGGAGCAAAGTGTTGGGTGCTCTAAGTCTACTGGGAAGAGGAAGGCACCTATTGTTGAAAGTGAGAAGAAGAATACATCAGGTCAAATGAGAATTTCTACGGCAATAGAAAAGAAAGCAAAAGAGCAATTGCACACAGCCATTGCTCGATTCTTCTATCACTGTGTCATTCCTTTCCATGTTGTAGACTCGCCTTACTTTCAGAAAATGATTGATGTGGCAGGTAAATACGGTAATCAAGGGATCAAACCTCCGGGCAGAAATTCTTTGTCAAGTAATCTTCTTACTACTGAAGTGGCTTCCATAAATGCTAGCTTAGAGGATATAAAAGTATCTTGGAAGACAACAGGCTGTTCTATTATGTCTGACGGGTGGACCAATCAATCCGGTAGAACTTTGATCAACTTTCTAGTTTACTGCCCAAGAGGAATGTATTTCCTTGGATCAGTTGATGCTTCAGACAAAAAAAGGATGCTACGTATTTGTTTAGTTTACTGGACAAAGTAGTAGAAGAAGTTGGGGAGGAAAACGTTGTGCAGGTCATTACTGATAACGCTTCGGCATACAAAGCTGCCGGGAAGATGCTAGAACATAAGAGACCACATCTATTTTGGACTCCGTGTGTTGCCCATTGTATAAACTTGATGCTTAAGGACTTTGCAAAAATTAAGAAAGTTGGAACATGCATTATGAATGCACAAAAAGTCACCAAACTAATATACAACCACTCATGGTTGTTGGCTCTTATGAGAAATAATTTCACAAATGGGCATGAATTGGTGAGACCTGGGGCTACTCGATTTGCTACTCACTTTTTGACGATTGCTAGTTTCCTAGAACATAAGCAGGCACTGAAAAAGCTGTTTGTTTCTGAAATGTATTCATCATCGAAGTTTGCAAAAGATGAGGATGGAATAGCAGCTGAAAATATTGTCTTAAGTGCACATTTTTGGAAGAAGATGGAATTTGTGCATAAAACAATTGAGCCACTTGTTCGTTTTTTGAGATTGGTAGATAGTGATGAAAGACCTTCGATGCCATTTGTTTATGATGAAATGCAAAAGACTATCGAAAAAATAAAAGAGGTACATGGCATGAAAGTCGAACGATACAAGTTATTTGTTGATATCATCACCAAGAGATGGGCGAATCAATTTTGTCATCCTCTTCATGCTGCAGCATATATGCTTAATCCTCAAACTCGTTATCGCCCTGACTCTACCATTGTATGCTCTTATTTGACTTACATACCTTTATGATTTTTTTAACAATTTCATATTGCTTGTGTTTGATTGGGAATAATTTTGTAGCCAAGTGAGGTGTATCGTGCATTCAATGATGTCATTTGTCGTTTGGAAGTCAATGAGGTAGCTCGATCCATGGCATCTTTGCAGGTCAAGATACTATTATTTTTAATTTTTATATATAAATGTTTATGTATAACTAAATATGATGATTCATTTTGTTTTAATATTTTGTAGTGGTCCGATTTTGTATCTGCAAAAGGAGATTTTGGACATTCTCTTGCAATTACCAATAGAAAAGTCCTTCACCCAGGTAAAATCCACCTTTCTCCAGATTTCATGTTTATAGCAAGCTTATAAGTAAATCAATTTGTCAAATGTAGCATCATGGTGGGAGCAACATGGTATAAGCTGCCCTGAACTACAAAAGATAGCTATTAGAATACTTAGTCAAACTTCATCATCATCGGGTTGTGAACGTAATTGGAGCACTTTTGACCAAGTACATACCAAAAAGAAATCGACTTGCAAGGAAGAGAGTAAATGATCTTGTATATGTTCATTACAACATGCGGGTCAAAGAAAACGAGTTGAGGTGGAGGCATAAATATGATGCAGTTAGTGAACATTTGAGTTTAGAAGACTCGTTAGATGAGTGGGTTGGAGAACGGGACAACCCATCACCATCGGTATGTTTAAATAAAGCTTACATCACATTCATGATTTTGTGTATGAATTTTTTGAATTGAAATGAATAGGGTATGACTTTTTTATGCAGGATGATTTCTTTGGTACCAATGTTGGCAACAATGATGGTGCAGATGAAGAGGCCTTTGTAGCAAATGAAAGTGGCAACACATTGAAAACTGCAATTGGATCGTGTTCTACTACGTCTGATGGTTTTTCTTTGCCTCCTCTTCCTAGTGGACAAAATGTTGATATTGATGTACATATTGACTCCTAACATAATTTGTCTTTGCCTCCTGAACCTGAGGGACTTCATATGAGTGGGAGTTCTATGCCTCCTTTTACGCAGGGTCTCGTGTTAATGCAGATGATAGCTCTACTCTTCCTATTGGTGATAATGATTCAGACTCCGAAGATGCTTCAGATGATGAATTAGATGATTTAGTAATAATCACTATGTAAAATTGTGCTGAACATTCATTTTTTGGACTTGTATTAATGTCTTGTTGTTATTATTTGATACAACACAAATGATGATATATCAAATGTTATACTTATGACATTGAGGTATTGTGATGATAAATTGTGATGCTCTTTTATACTTGTATTAAATTATAAATTTGTGTATTTATGTTGAAAAATTATATAATTATGTATTTCAGGTATTTATGTTATGAGTTGTCAAATTTTTGTATATGACCAATTTGGACTGATTCAGGCCGATTCAACTGAACCGATTCCTGTCCGATTTAGACCGATTCCGATTCCAACTCCCTCGAAAACCGATTCTGATTTATGCAACCATGATTTTACTTGAATAAAAAGATGAATTATAATTATTTTTTTTCGTATTATATTTTTTAAGACAATTATACAGACTCTCTTTAATAGGAAGTTAAAAATTATGGTTAGTCGGGATTGAGCCCATGACCTTTTGCCATGCGAAGGTTTTTTAATTATTTTTTTAAAGAATTATGGTTAACGAGATTCGAACTTGTGACCCTCCGTAGAATGTATTTTGATTGTATTTTTTAGATTTTTTTGTATTTTTTATTGGCTGATTCTCTTACTTTTAATCTGAAACGAGTATTGAATTTCCCTCTTATTAATATATATATATATATATATATAAAAGTAGATTTCTGCTTTTTGAAAAATTATTTTGATTTTCCTGCCAATTAGAGATATTAATATAAATCCTTCTTTTTTTGGTAAAAAGCTATTACTATTTTTACTATAATGCATGATTGGTAATCCATTACCTATATGTAATCAACCTTCTATGAATAATATATATTAGTATTAATTAATAACTTAGAAGGGTGTATGAATTAAGGAGCTTTAAAATGCATAATTAATTGATCATAAAAATAAGCAAAAGTTAATCGTCTTGTAAGGGATGTAAGGATTAATGACATATTTAAAATGAATGGGAATGGGTCTAACTCCTCACGCCCACGTAAGCCACATTAAGTATCTTTATTTTATTTCAAAATATATATTTCAAAATTTCAAAATTACCATAAAATATCCCACTTATACTCCATATTAAATATACAACAAAAATAAAATATTTTACTAGGCTTATTAGATAGACATACATTGCAAAGATTAATATAATGACTAATAATATTTTCTAGGAATTTCATTATAAAATATATCTCAAAGATCTAATGTAATATTTATTTTTATAAAAATAATAAAATCAATATATTTTCAAAATTATTTTTAAATTGATCGTAACTAAGTTTTGAAGAAGCCTAGCCCAAAATAGGGTCCCGCAGGTCCTAATAAATTTGGTTCCCGACCAGACCCGATTCAAAAATATCGAGTTCGGGTCCAACTATATTGGGTTCAGGTCTTCATTAGTAGCCGATTCATGTTAGGTCCAGGTTCGGGTTAATGGACCAAACCCAAAAATTATTTAGTTTTTGTTTCAAATTTTGATTTTTTAATATATATTTTAATATATATATATATATATATATATATATATATATGAAATATCTTTTAGAATGCATTATATTTTATTATAAGTAAGGAAAAATATCATAAAATAATTAAAATTTTGTACAATTTTATGTGAATACATGTAATATATTTATTATTAGTTTGAGTTCAGTTTGGGTCAGAGTTTTTTTAAATTGGGTCCAGGTATAAATCAAAAGAAAATTTTTATGCATAAATTTGAGTTCAGGTTTTGCAAAACCCGGATCAAATCCAACCTGGTGGCAACCCTAGACTAAAAGCCTTCTAAGAAGAGTGCTTGCGTCAGCGAACATGACACTTGCCGGGCAATGAATGTGTTTTAAAAGCAAAAAGTTAAATTTTGCTTTTTTAAAAAAAAATATTATTTAAAAAATTGGCTCATTTAGGAGGGCTTCATGGGTTCACTGGGTCAATAAAAAGAGATCAGAGCTGGCACATCGGATGTCTTATGGAAAGTCGTCTTACTTTGGGGATTTTCCGCAGCAAGCCTTCTATTGATGTTTTTAGCAATCGCCAAGTCTATCATTGGGGTGCCCATCACGTATATCTAATACTACTTTCGAACTTGGTTAATAATTTCATCTTTGCTCCCCGTTTCCTGGTTTGCTCTTCAGAAATCGAGATGTATTAATAATTTTGCAGTTCAATCTTCCTTTTCATGTAACATCAGAACTCATTTCTTGATATCCATCATCTACTTCTTTTCGACTTCCAGGACAAGCCCTGCGGGGGGCATATAAGTTATTGAATTACGGCATCGGCCCCAACCTACGACACCCCTCACCTTAGGAAAAAAGAAAGAAAGAAACGTCATGTCCCTAGCAGCTTTTTATCCAGGCCATGATCTAACCTTTTATTTGGAAGATGCAAAGACCCAAAGATACAGTTACTGCTCAAGCAAATATCTGCATTTTTATGTATTTGGAAAATTAATAAAAACAAAAGTTGCGGAAATGTCTACATCCTGACGTTGAACAGATGGACCCCTAATCACTTGGTAAACATACTCCTGAGTCCTGTGAATGCACTAAACAGTGGTCAACCTCTCAAACAGATACGATACAGTTCGAAGAGAAAAAAAAGGATCTGGAACACTGAAATCTAAGATCCTAAATGCCTTTAACACTTGATCTAATCAGGTCTGTGGTTCATGGCGTACTATTTAAGTAGGGGGCAATTATGTTCTCCTTCCACAGCCAGACGAATTAGACAACATAACTCAGATGAGATCACATGCTCCCTATCAACTATTAGCTTGTCAGTGCAAAGATGATGAGATCAAAATCTCACAGCTTCCAAATAAATAATAATATTAATAATAAACTACCATATGCAATAATATAACAGTAATTAACATTTCTTTGATGTGTGTGCGATCAGTAAATGTGACAGGGTTTACCGCCTATCCATCCTCAAGCATCTCTCTGTGAACATGCATACATGACGCGCTGCAATATTTGTAATGATACCTAGTGGAAGGGTATTTTCCCAGCCAGGGAAGTCGCGCAGCAAGAGCAGTTGATACCATCTGTGGTGCTGGTGGTTGTAGTTGTAGATGTCGTGCTACCGACAAATTTTTGTTCGATGCCTGCAGGTTGCATGGTGGAAGATTTCATAGCTGCAATCCGTCTTTCAGCGGCAGCAGCCCTCTTTTCCCTTTCTTCTGCTTGCGCTCTCTTCTGTTCATCCTGTTGACAAGTATTTTAGGTATGAAGTGCAAACAACAATAGAAAAGCTTTTGTTTAAAAGGAATGGTACTTAAAAAATATTACCTCCTTGGATAAGTTCGATGCAGCATTGATCATTGGATGTCTTTTAAGTTCTTGATTCTGTGTAAGTCTCGAACCTTTGGCTAATGTTGAATATTTCTGGCCCTGAGCGTCTGCCTCAGCCTGAGCTTTAGCCTGCACCAAAGAGATGATAGATATCCAGAGGCCTCCAAAGAAGCTAGCAAAAGTCTACATTCAATTCTACAATAGCCTTCAATTTCAAGAAGATTGCGACATTGAACCTAGGCATGTGGATATATAAGATGGCAGCATAAGTAACTCTTCTCGAGATGGCAGCTTGGACATCATTTTGATTCACCAAAATAAATTCTAGTAGTTCATCTACATGAGTGATGCAAAAATACACTCATAACCAAACAAGCCTATGTAAAGTTAAAAGCATTCACTCATAACTAAATCTTACTTGACAACCAGTTAATCACAACCTAATAATAAATAGGCCTTTCAATGGGATTCCATTTTGGTCGTAGCTTCAATTTTCAACAATTATTAAAGCTGCCGAAACTTATAACTGTTGATCCTTATTTTGATGAGACAATATTGCAAACTCTCTAAACACATTTTAAAAGTCTGTGTACACTTTGTGGAATTCAAACGATCAAGACTTGGAGAAGAGATAGAAGAACGAGGAAGTTCGGCAATTACTTCGGCCGGGACTTCGGCAGCCGAAGACAGGAAGATCAAGTCTAGGGCTTTCATGAAGAGTTCAGCAGCCACTTCGTCAAAGACTTTGGCCAGCTGAACTAGCAATCACGAAAGAGGAAAAGTTCGAGTGTGAACTTCAGTAGGACATCGGCAGCCAAAATCTACATCAGCAAAAGAAAAAATATCAAAGGAAATTGCCCAAGATGCGTTAGGGATGTTTTGTAGAGACACAGGCAACCAAGGTGACCAAACTTCTCAGCAAAGGCAACGTCACGCGATATGCAGAGAGATCGATAGGGACTTCGCTAGGCCGTTCAGTAATCGATCATTTAAAAAGTTGTCAAAGTTAGTTGTTGAAGAAAGCAAACTTAGAGGATTCAAGTGCTAACGACTACTATTTAGGCTATAAATAGGGCCTTAGGAAATGTGTTTGAAAACATTGACCTTGCTAGACTTCTTGGACGCTCAAGCCTTAGAATTAGTATTGGCAATTCATTTTACTTGAAATCTCATTACTTCCACGGTGTAACACAAGGTAAGCTTCAAATGTTGTGAGATTTATTTATAAACTTCCAAGGTGTTGGAAATGTGTGTAAGCACTTGGCCTAGGCAAGAAGGTGCTAGCTTGCGGATTGCTCCTTGGCTCAAGGTGTGAGCTTGGTAAAGGAGTGGACTAGCTTGTCGATTACTTCTTTGGCGCAAGGTGAGAGTTTGGTGAAGGAGTGGACTAGTTTCTATGGTAGATGCTTTGAGGGTGTTAAAAGTTGTTGTAGGCTTCCTTAACATTTGGTTGGTGCTTGTAAAAAAGGCTTATCATTGCTTGCAGGCCAACAAGTTGGTTGCTAGAGTGAAACTAAGAAGATCTACCTTTCCATAGGGAGTGGAAGGGATAGAAGAAAGGAGTAGGGGTTCCAAATCTCTTTAATAGACTTTTGTGTATCGTGTCTCTATCCCTTATTCTCCTCTGTGTTTGCTTTTACTTTGTATACTCTTAGTACACACTTCACTTAGTTCTCTTGAGTTTGACTTGATCGCTTTAAAGAACTAAGTGAACAAGTTCAAAGTCACTTAGACACTTGTATAATTTAACTTGTTCTCTAAAGCAAGGATCTTTGTGAATTTAAACTTGTGTTTATTGGAGCCACACAAAGTTTATTAATAGCCTTATTATGTCGATCTTCATTTACTTGTGCTTTAAGTGTGAATTACATTATCTGTACTAAATTGTTTCTGCTTCAAGTGTCAATTCTTGCAATCATTTGGAGGTTTTTAACCTTATGATTTGTGATCTCAGTTAGCTCTTACCCACTTAGAAAAAGCCCCTTCAATTATTTGTCATCATCCTATCAAATAAGCTAACTTCATTTTTGTTGATAGTTTGATGTTTCAATATGACGTGCAAATAAAGAGGGGAAAAAATGAAATATTAGACATGAATTCCTCAATGCAGTATCCAAATAAAGTTCGACCAAGTGCATCCATGACATTTTTTAAATAAACCTAGTTAGAGATGCATCCGGAAAGGACAAGTGCAGTAAGAGGTAAATAATTTTCACATATGTTCTTTGCCAAATTTAGGACAGTGAAGACTAAGGAGTTCTGATTTAAAGCATCAAAGCTCATTTGAGCAAGAATATAAAACATAACACAATCAGAAGACAATTTTTTACATGAAAAACAATGATAAAATTGTTCTGTAAGCATGTACCTGAGCCTTTTCTTTAGCTTTCTTCAGTTTCTTCATTTCTTTGGCTTTTGCTTTCCTTTTCGCATCTTTCTCAGCCTGCAAAGAGTGAAATAAGTAACTTACATAAAATTCAAGTTCTCCATTCGTTCTTCAATATATTAAAAAACTGCTTCATAAAAATGAAGAACACGAAACCAGACCGATGATCAAGAATGAAATTATAAACCTGTTTAACTGCCTGTGTTTCCTCCATGTCCTTTGTCAATGCACTAGGCACATTAGCAACCTTCCAATCCCACTTGTCAAGATTTAAAGCCATAAATCGTCTAAAAGTATTCCTGACTTCCTTTTCTGATGCTAGCATGTATGGTGTTCTCCCTCTAGAATCTTTCACACAAGGATCCAGCCCCTGCTCAAGAAGTTCCAGTGTCTTTTGTGGATCACCGGATTTTGCAGCTTCATGCAAAGCTGTCTCCTGATTTTCAGTTGATTCAGTAGATATGTCATCAGGCTTAATATGAGTGGCTAACCCTGTAGAACTACTGCACTTAGCTAATTTATCAGGAGAATCAAATTGCTCGATCCTTTCTCCTGCTTTTCCATCAGATTTAATGACTGGATTTTTTCTGTTATGCCCCTCATTATTATTATTACAAGGGTCGGGATTTCCTGTCATAATCTGTGATTGAACTGTCACCTCTGTTTCGTAGGTCAGGGTTGTCAACTGATTATAAATACGTTTTGTTTCCTTAAAGGTGGGCCTCCTAACAGTTAAGGGAATTCCACGTACAATGTTCCCAAGGTCATTCAAAACTGATTTATCCCCATCATAAAATAAATGCCGATTGTTGGAAGGAGCATGGATGAGAACACAAGTGGTAGAATCAAAATACGGCTTCCAGGAAGCAAGTAATTCTTGAATGTCCTACAAAAATTTCTACAATATGTGTCAGCTCAAATGAAAAGAAGAATTAAACTTTATAACATGCTATCGTAAGAAAATCAGTCCAAAACATGTTCAACGCCACGAAGAATTTTACGAACATGCAGCAACCAGAAAGCCAATTTTTCTATGGATTATGTTCCTCCTACCACAAAAGCACAAATCAGGGCATAAAATTCATAGGCTATAAGGGCCTTTTTCCTTTTTGAGAATCAGGGATAGATCTTTCCTGAATCCGTGCAGGCTAAAAATTGAGTAATACATGGAAGCCCCTTGAAGCTGTGGAAATAAATTATACACTTCAGCAGCCAATTCTAAAATGACATTCACATAGAAAGAGAACCACAGAGTTTGGCCTGAACACATGAATCATAAAAGCACATTGTAGAAATTTAAGGTATTGACCACAAGGCGACCACCACATGTATAATTAACAAAGGACTCTTAATCCAAGTAGGAATTCTTTATAACAGAGCTTTGTATGATTTCAACTTGCTGCAGCATATGTAAATAAACTCATCTGTCAATACACATAAACATGTACCTATGATCATATAAAAGCACATGGACACAACAAGATGGTACATGCACTTCAGAATAATAAATAGTACAAGCATATTTGATACACAGTGAGGTAAGTGAAAATAATATCTTGTCAGTTTAAGTGTGGACCTTTCTAACAACATACCTTCTTTAATGCTAGCTCATTGCTAACGATCGAAGAGGCGATCCAGCAGATTTACGCAGCTTTACCAGTAGCATCCTTCAATGATTGTCGGTTTCCAGCCTTTGCCCTGACAACATATCTTCAGGAAAAGGAAATATATTTAAAGATCAAAACCAAAGATAAAGTTCTTTTATAGAGGTTGAGAAGGGAAAGAGACAAAGACCTATGAAATGTCTTATGGGCCACAACAGACGCACCATCGAACACACAGCCAGCAAAGTGTCCGCCACTGGCAAGCAATACTATCCTTAACCTGGTCATATCCCGAGGTTCACAGATCAATGATCTGAGTCTGTCAACCATCTCCTCTAGATTTTCATGTCCAGCAAACTTGTTAGAATAAAAATTATTGCTATGGTCTTCATGTTCGCTGTGAATTAGGCACTTCCAAAGAGACACCACATCTCCTGAATTCAGGTGAAAGAACAGTTTTCTTTTAGCAATGTCGTCTCCTTTTTCACTATCACCACCAATTTGAGAGGTATTACAATTCTCACCCTCATCCTCTGATCCCGATATACTAGATAAATCACAATCCTCAAATAATGATTCACTAATCAATTTTTCATCAAATTCTTCTTCAGTGATTATTCTTCTCCCAGTAAGATTCAGCTTAACCTAAACAAGAAATGAGTAACAACGTCAGATAAGAAATGAGCTAGTACAGTAGATACACGTTTATAGGAAAAAGTAACAAGGTATGATAAGAAATGAACTAGTACACTAGAACAACCTAGTCATGCATTGTCCTGGCAATTGAAGAAATAAGAGGCCACAAGAATAATAGAAGAACTTCCCCAGAAAACTTAGTTTATGTTTCTCACATATGACCATACATGCGAAAACTGAAAAGTGCTATAAAAAATAAATGATGTCCCACTCGTCATTTTAAAGGGTCGGGGCAGTGCTTAAGTATGCAGCCTTACCTTTTTCTTTGCAAAAAAGCTATTGCTAAAATTATAAGGAATGATTGTTCACATAGAAATGAGTTTGCAATTGCTACCAACACTCATAATGACATCTCACAATGACATAAAAAACCATTACTTGTTCGAAGCTTGAAATAATAGCAAGTAGCACCACAGAAACATCAAAAGATAAATGTATATATTAAAGAATGTTTATAAAAGAAAATTCTCAAGTGTCATAACGCTGCAAAGCAACCTATTGGTGAGATAACACTTATGCCACAGGGACCGTAACAAAAGGTAAATGGAAAGCTTTAGCCATTATATTATTTTCGCTTTTGATAAAACTTTTGGTTTTACTCTCTTCTGATACTCCACTCTCTCGTGTGGAACAGTTAAGCTTTATGAAAAACTTGACATATAGCCTTAAAACACAGACAATACGTTCTTATCTGTTAGTTTTCACTAATTATTTTTGAGTAGTCCTCTCAACAGCGTGTTGCACTATGTCAAAAGCTATAACGAGAGTAATGTTAATTTGACCAAAAAAAAAAGTTAGATCACCTCTTTCGTGGTCTTAAAGCACAAAATTCATAGCCCAAGTCATCTTTTGTCTGTAAATAGAATCAACGCAGATACTAACAAAAGCTACTCACATCTTCTTATTTTTCACTGTCACTTATAACACCCACATCAACAGTGTGTTACTCGCATTAAGATAAAAGGTATTTCATGATCAGAACTAATTTGGCAACCAAAAAATAAAAATAAAACAATTCTGAT